>PVLA01008412.1:0-89140 GCA_004027455.1 Hydrochoerus hydrochaeris | reverse complement strand
GCCACTGAGCTACATCCCCAGCCCATTTTTTTGAGACAACCTCTCAGAATTCAGGTTGACCTGGAACTCATAGCAGCCCACCTGCCTCAGCTTCCTGAGTGCTGAGATTACAGGCATGCCACCTTATACAATAAGTAACCATTTTTCTTTTCTGAAAATATAGTATTTCCTGCAACTCTCTTTTAATCTGTTGATTGCAAATGACAGATACTTTTTGGTATGTGCTGGGAATCAAACTCAGGACCTTGCACATGCCAGGCAGGCGCAGTACCACTGAGCTATATCCCCAGTCCAGATTCTTGACATTTTTTAACTTTCATATTTAATAGCAATCTCAGTCATTTTAAAATAAATTTATAAATCTTAGAAATGTTGGTAATTTCTGTGTTTTACATGAGAGGAATTTAACTTCACAGAAATAAAATCTGTTTTTAAGAAACTTTTCATGTTTTAAAGGATAATTTAAGGTCATTGTATATAATTAATTTAGGAACAGTTAATTATACATTATCCATATATGAATTACTAGATTTTTTTTTTTTTAAGAGTAGGAAGAATTTATTGAAAGAAAGCTTCTGTATAAGGAGGAACAGAAGGGGACATAGAAAGTGTGTGGTCTCCTTACTAGATTGTCTTGTCAGACGTGCATGTATTTTATATGATTTGTCTAAAGAAATTTAGGCTTGCCTCTAAGAATAGAATCTAGAAATCTATGCTATTTGGTTTACCAGTTTTAAGCACTTAACAGTTTATCCCAAGTGTCACAGAGGCAGTGTTTATTTATTACTATCTGGAGCATCTCTTGGGCAGGTGTCATTTCAACTGTTAATTTTTTTTTTTTAAACATAGCAAGATCTTCCAATCAAGTTTATTGGTACATTTTAGATATATATAACGATCACATTCACCGTAGAGAATTTGTTCCTGTACATGATACAACTTGTTGTCAGGCCTGGGGATATACAACTCAGTGCCTGCTGGGCAAGCGCAAGGTCATGAGTTTGATTTCTGGTACCAAAAAAAAAAAAAAAAAAAAAAAGAAAAGAAAAAGAGATACAACTTATCAACCAGTTGATTTTTTTTTTTTTTAAACAGTTGATTCTTGGGTGGGGTAAATTGGATAAAATTGTCATTTTTATATTTCTTGTTATATTACCTTATAAGTTAATGAAAAGTATGCAATATTTGGTCACCCTGTATTTAAACAGTTGGACTAGGAAGTAGTGTAACAATACTTCAATTCTGTATAAAGTTGGAAATGTAAGGTCCTTGACATGAAATGTTTAATTCTTAGCATAAACTGGCATTTATTTTGAGGTTATGGATAATTTTTGTAATTGGCAACTATTTTTCTTTTTTCTTTTTAATTTCTTTTATCTTTTTTATTTCTTTGTTATTAAAAATAGAAACCCTGGCAATGAAAGGATTAACATTGAACTGTTTGGGAAAAAAGGAAGAAGCTTATGAATTGGTTCGTAGAGGTCTGAGAAATGACTTGAAGAGTCATGTGTGTATCCTTTTTAAACATGTTTGTAAGTATTGAGTGAAGTATTTTAAGCGCAGTTTAGCAGTCAGAAGTTTCATTTATTTATTTATTTATTTATTTGTGTGTGTGTGTGTGTTTTGTTTTTTCTTGAGACAGGATCTTGTTATGTAGTACAGGCTGGCCTTGAACTATGTAGCCCAGACTGGTTTTGACTGTAAGGCAATCCTCCCACCTCAGCCTCTTGGGTGCTTAGTAATACAGGTGTGCACCACTGTGTCCAGAGATAGTCAAGTTTTAGATCCTTCTTACAGTACAACTACTGGTGAAATTATTTTTCTTGAATTGAATAGCTACTGTATTCATTCAGGCAACATTTTTATATGCTACCATGTTTTAACTATGCATATGTCTCACAGATAAATGGGACTTGCTTTTTAGAAATATTTATGCCAAGTATGCTGGCTCATGCTTGTAATTTTATCTCCAGAGGCTGAAGCTGAGGCTGAGGCAGAAGGATAAGTGTTGCTTTGAGTTCAGGGCCACCCTGGGCTGAATATTGAGTTTAAGAGTGGCCCAAGTTACATGGCAAGATCCTATTTCAGAAAAAAATGCCTGTAATCTTAGCACTCAGGAAGCTGAGGCAGAAGGATGGCTTTGAGGCAGAAGCAAGACCATTCTGTGCTCCATAAGGTGATCCTGTTGAAGGAAGGAAGGAAGAAAGAAATTAGGCAGCAAGCTATGCAAGCCCTGTTGACTCTTTAGGAATGAAAGGAATATTTTACAATCTAAAATTTTGTGATGCCCTAAAATCATATCTTGAAACCGAATCACCAATGTAATGATTTGGGGAGGTTTAGAATGCTAGGATAGAGACTGTGAGGTTGATCCCCATTTAAAAGATATCTACAGGAACACATTTACCCCTGCTCCTATGAGATCAAAGGTAAAACTCCGAGGTAGAATCTGAGGCAGTGAGCAAGTCTAACTAGACACTGAATCTGCTGGCACCTTGATCTTGAACTTTCTCGCCTCCAGAGCAGTGAACCATAAATTTCTGTTGTTTATAAATTATCTAGTCTTATGTATTTTGTTATAGCATCTTTACAGGTCTAACAGCCATCATGCAGATTTCATAAAACCATAACTTTGGACAAAGGTGTATAATAAGGAGTCTGAGAAGTCTCCTGGTTCAGAGTACAGACTTGGGAATAGAGGCTTCCAGTGAAGTGTACTTCACTTAAATTCGAAATCCAGGTCAGCTTCTTTGTGCTCTTAGGGCTCAGTCTCACTATGTGTAAAATAGGGATAATCATACTGCACTCACAGTGGTAGTACAAAAAGGATGAAAAGTTTGCATTTTATTTTGTTTAGGCAAGAATGAGGGTGGAATCAGTAGAATGCCAGGAGGAGAAGAGAGAAAAAATTATGAGTTATTTTTCAAATAGTCTTTAACAGATATTTTTGTACATATTTTGTGGGTTACAGAGTATAAGAGCAGAAACATTTAGGATGTTTTCAGATGTTTCCTGGGACTTTACTATTTTTTTTCGTACTGGGGATTGAACTCATGACCTCACACTTGCCAGGCAGGCACTTGTGCCACTGAGCTAAATCCCCAGCTATACTTTAAATAGGAAGAGAACAGTATAGATTTTGCTTTCCAGAAACTTACCAGTCCAGTGAAGTAAGATAATAGAAGCACATACAGAATTTTATTTTTTAATTTTTATTTTAGATATTAGAAATTGAACCCAGGACCTGTGCTTGCCTGGCAGGCACTGTGGTGCTTAGCTATATCCTCAGCCCATACAGAAAATTTTTGGATAGTATATTAAAATGTTTTGACCAGTCAAAGAATTGTCATTAATCCAGAAACTAGAAATTTGAATAAAAAGGAGATTTTAAAAACAGACTCTCAACCAGCCAGGAGGATTTTTTCGAGCTTTACTTTGTCATTTATGTTGTGAACAAGTTTAGTTTTCAATTAATGTTTATAGTATTTAGTATGTATTTTTAGTTATATGTGCCATCCTAGATACTCTGTTTTATTGACTGTTGAGGGTCCCAGGCCAAACCTGTTAGATTGAAGTTTGAAATAGTCTGAGAGAAACATTGTAGATTTTAGGAAAGGGAAGTAGAAATGTTTTTTGGTTTTTTTTTTCCATTTGATTATATGTTTTAGGAAGCTTACCTTGGTGGAATAAATGTAAAGAAACCTAAGGTGGAAGCATTGAGTGACTGCTGTAATTTGTTTCCCTGATTTATAGGGCATTTTTTTAAACAACTTGCTGTCATTTTGTTTATCTGTGTCCCTAAGTTCGTTAAATATAAGGGAATATTTTGATAACCTACACTTTGAGAATGTTAAGTAATTATTTGTTTTTATGAATAAATAGTTGATTTTATATGTAGCTGAGTTCTAAGGCCCTTGTATCATGCTAAAAATCACTGTCCAAAAGGCCTTGGTAGGAAAAAAAAAAAAATTACCTGATATTGAGTATTTGTACCAGCCAGTAAAGACTTATCCCATTGAGTCATCCCCTAGAGCTTTATTGTATGGTCTATTCCTGTGTGTTGGGTTTTTTTTGAGACTCCCAGGCTGGTCTCAAACTCATGGTGATCCTGTCCTCTTGCCTCAGTCTCCCTAGTCCTGAGATCACAGGCACGAGTCTCCATGGCCAGCTGGACTGTTTGTTTAATGAGACTAACTTCTGTAAGGTTACAGAGTTCATAAGGCAGGCTTGACTACTTAATGTTCTCTGGCTCTACAAATTGTGCTTTTTCTACTATTAAACTTCCTTTTAGACTCCCCACCCCTAACCCGGTACTGGGGATTGAACTCAGCCTTAGCACTGAGCCACATCCAACGCTACCTCATTTTTTATTTTGAGTTAGTATCTTGCTAAGTTGCCTGGGCTGGGCTTACACTTTAAGCCCTCAATTTCCCAGAGTCTTGGAGTTGTGAAATTCAATCATGATACAGGCA
Organism: Hydrochoerus hydrochaeris; assembly: GCA_004027455.1. Taxonomy (NCBI): domain Eukaryota; kingdom Metazoa; phylum Chordata; class Mammalia; order Rodentia; family Hydrochaeridae; genus Hydrochoerus; species Hydrochoerus hydrochaeris. Next base: position 84,668 of record PVLA01008412.1, on the reverse strand, counting down.
TGTGCCACCAAGCCCAGCACCCCTCTCCCAAGTTCTTAATTTTATAAATGGTTCTGTTCTACACTCTTACTAGGAAGTCATTTGCAATAATATTTCTTGATTGTAGGTTGTATCCTTAACTAAATTCTTTAGGTTGGCATGTTTATGGCCTTCTTCAGAGGTCAGACAAAAAGTATGATGAAGCCATTAAGTGTTACAGAAATGCACTAAAATGGGATAAAGACAATCTTCAAATCTTAAGGGATCTTTCCTTACTACAAATTCAAATGCGAGATCTTGAGGGCTACAGGGTAAGTAAAATAAAGAAAATTTTTTTCTAAGAGAAAAATAATTCAATGTCTACTCAGAATAGTCAGAATTACTGTGTAAGATTGATTTAATCAATTTGTTAAAAACTAAATTAATACTTATCACATAGACCATGGCTTTGCAGACATATTAACATTCAACTAAAATGGTTTCTTCCACAGTCTCTGGAAAGTAAAAATTTTTTGTTTATTTTTACATTCATTGAGCCTGATTTTATTTTGTTTTGTTTTGTTTTGTTTTGTTTTGTTTTGTTTTTGGTGGTTCTGGTAATTGAATCTAGGGCTTTGTACATGTTAGACAACTGCTCTACCAGTAAGATACATCCCCATCCCCAAATTAATATGTTTTTGTAGCTTCAATTTTATCCTGTAGGTCAGACTTTGATTTACCTAGTCCCTCTTTTATATGCCTTTTTCTGTTTTTGTTTTGTTTTTTGTTAGTACCTGCTGAGGTCTTAACTTACTGCTTAGGCACTTTGTTTTCTAAATAATTTTTAAGTGTTGTTTTTCCTTTATATTATGTTATGTTGTCTCTATTCTTGGAGTAGATTGATCAGAAAATGAAGAAAGGCATCAAAAGATTAGCTTAGAGGTGTCATTGGGTTTCTTAAGTATTTCTTTGCTTCTATAAAACTGCACAATATGGATGTTTGAAACTATTTTGTCATTGTTCCCTTGAAAAATGCATACTGTTGAAGGGTAAATTTGTCTGATCTTTTAAAGGAGCATGTGTTTTAACTGTAAACCTAATAAAAAGAGTTTTTCCCCCCTTAAAGGAAACAAGATATCAATTACTTCAGCTTCGACCGGCACAGAGAGCATCATGGATTGGTTATGCTATTGCTTATCATTTATTAGAAGATTATGAAATGGCAGCAAAAATTTTAGAAGAATTTAGGAAAACACAGCAGGTAAAAATAATAACAGACAAGTTTATTAAGTCTGATTCTAAAGTATAACTAAAGAAAAAAGTACACATAGACTTTTTAAAGACGGTTTCAAACTTACAGAAAAGCTTTAAGAATAGTACACAGAATTCCACATAAACATTCACTTATTCATATTTGATATATGTACTTTCAATCACTGTACTTATATCTCTAAATTTCTTTCTTAAGGATTTGAGAGTAATTGATTTTTTTACTCATGCTTCATTGTTTTCTAAAAATAACCGTAGTTGTCAGTTCTATAGGTGTAGATTATCAAAATTAGGAAGTTTAACATCGATACACTATTACTATCAAAGGCATAGTCCATATTGAAAGTTTACATATGGTCCTAGTTAAATATGTGTAGCAGCTTACCCCTCCCCCCTATTTTAGTGTCTGGTCTTGAAATAATACCTTGCATGTATACAGTCATTTCTCTTCAGTCTTTCAGTTTAAAAGTTGTTGTTTGTATTTCATGACATTGATATTTTTGAACAGCACAAGGCAGTGTTTTTGCAGAATTTCTCAATTTGGTTGTTTGATATTTCTTTATCGTTAGATAAAGTTTTGCATTTTTGGCAGGAAATCACAAATATGATTAGTATTAGTTGGCTTTCCATTGTTGTGACAAAAGAACTGACCTAACTCAATTTAGAGGAGGAAGCATTTATTTTGACTCACAGGTTTCAGTCCATGGTCAGCTGTGTCCATTGCTATAAGCCTACAGCAGGGCAGAACTTCATGACAGAGGAAAGCTGCTCACTTCATGCCAGCTAGGAACTAGGAAGGGTGAGAAAGCCAGTCAGCAAGGGACCAAGAACCAGGTATAGTCCCCAAGGTCTTAGCCCCATTATCCACTCCCAGCTGTGCCTCACTTCCTGTTTCTGCCGTCTCTAGATGATCCCACCAAATTGTGGTATCATCAGTGGATTGATCCACTGGCTAGGTTAGAGCTCTTTTGTTCCAGTCACTTCTCAAAAGCCAGTGAGCAACCAAGTCTTCAAAACAGTGAGACTTTTCAAAGTTGTATATAACAGGGTCCTTCCTTGTTGATCATATCAAGAGGCATATAACATCTATTTATTCCATTTGATTATATCACATCAGTATGTTTAGGTTGTATTTGCAACTATAAATTTGCTTCTTCTTGCTCTTTATATTTAATAAACTATCCAAGAGTGAATAGCTTGTTCCTAATCAAACTTTTACCATTAGTTTTAGAATTCATTGATTATGATGCTTACCTGTATCAGTGAGTACTATGATACTTGCAAATTGGAGATTCTGTGACTCAGTCTTTCATCTAGATTTATTATTTAGAATTGTACTGTTGATGGATATTCCCATTTTTTTGTATTAAGGACTTAGGGATTATTCTTTTATTTGATTAGTTATAAGCAAATGCTCTCTTTACGTCAGTGCTCTGTATATAGATATTTTGGAGTTTTTTAAAAAGTTTATTAATCACGTATTACTCTTTGACCTGTTAACTTATTTTTGGATGTATAAGTACTTTTCTAATAAAACAAAACTTTTACTGTTAGTATTTCTTGTATCTGTACACAGACATCCCCTGATAAAGTGGATTATGAATATAGTGAACTACTTTTATATCAGAATCAAGTTCTTCGGGAAGCAGGTCTCTATAGAGAAGCCTTGGAACATCTTTGTACCTATGAAAAGCAAATTTGTGATAAACTTGCTGTAGAAGAAATCAAAGGTATTTTTTGAAGAATGTAATTCTAATTTCAAAGGCAAAGAACAAAGCTGAAAAATTAACTAGTTACTGCTGACAATTCAGTATAATTTGTTTATTTTATCATGTAAAATGATATTCTTGTACTTTGGGTAATTATAATATGGGAAAATATACATTTAAATATAGGAAGTTCATTGCAAACAAAAATTCATTGAATGGGATTACTTGGTAAATATCCTTTTTGCTTTTTTTTTTTTTGAGATGATTTCTCATCTCCTGGTCTCAAGTGATGCTTCTGGACACAAGTGATCCTCCTTCCTCAGCTGAGAGTGTGTGGGGTTGCAGGCACACAGCACTGCCTTTCTCAAGCATCTTTTTTTTTTTTTTAAATAAAGTGTCTTTGCATTGAAAATACTATAGGGTTTGATCAAAACACAAGAAGCAATTGCTTAATTTTAGAAGACAAGAAGATTAAATGTCTTAGAGGCAGCTTAGTTAGCCAAATTGCAGTGAAAGTAGTGTGTGACAAATAACATTTATTGCTGGTAATATATTATTGACAAATCAGTCTTTACTAAAAACATACAAGATATTCTAGGGTGTTACTCTTGAGTGCTTTTGAGACAATAGAATGTAAATTTTGGAAGGGAAGGAAACAAGATTTGGGTTCATATTTATGGATTACGGTAGGAAGGAGAATAAGTAATTGAAAAAGCTAGCAGCTTTTAAAAGTTTCCATCTGAAATGTTTGCTCTTGTTGTCTAAGAACCTGAAATTTGCTGATTTCAGATTTCTTTGGGTCATCCTGAAGATGAGCACTGTGAAAGTATAGAATCTGTGTGCATAGTGAATATAGCTGTTTTTGGCCAAATGAATTTTCACCAAGGGATGATGCTCCAGGCAAGTCTAAGGCTTCTGGAGCTCAACTGTAAACTATTAATGAAGGACAGACCTTTTTGAGTTGAATTAATCATCTGCTTATAGTCTGTTATTCTTAAAAGACAGATCTGACATGGTCATATGTCTGGAAGAAAGCATTTCATTCTTTGGCTGCAAAGTATATAGTACCAGGGACAAGGACTAGGTGGGCACAGTTTGGCAAAATGTTTTGTTGTGAATTCTGTTATTAATTTCTTTATGCAAGTACATGACAGTTTTCAAAATGCTTTATGTACATTATTTGATTCTGTGCTTTTGACAGTTTTAATAGTAAGTTAGAATGGCAGATAGGGTCAAGTTAGATTCAGACTCAAAATTGAACGATGTTTAGCAGTGTAGAAGTCATTGATGATGTTTACAAAAACATTTTCTGAGCCTTTGGAGTGAAGGAGAGTAGTAACAGCCCAAATCAAGTCTATTTAAATAAAATTGAGAGTAGAGGCATTGAGAAAAGGATGCATAAATGACTTTTAGAAGGAATTTTGCTGTAAAGGAAATAAATGAGATGGTGATAGGTGAAATGGGATACAGGATCAGGAGATTTCTTTTTGCAAAATATATTTGTACTAACTGGGGAATGATAAAAATAGAGAATATTTGACAAAATAGAGGGAATATGATCTAGTGCAGTGATGGCGAACCTTTTAGAACTTTCAGTAAGAGACAGGCTGCTGCAGTATGCTTGTGCAGTTTTGCTGCCACTGATCCAGTGGATATATGTTGAAGAGGTAATGTAAGAACATGAATAGTTTGTCCCCAGGAACAGAATGTGGTTGTGTGGGTGAGTAGGTGTAGATGTCAGAAGTATTTGGGAGTTGTCTTCTAGTTGCTTCTGTGTTCTGCATAAAATGGAAAGAAACAGGCCATCTGCTCTTCCTATACACCAGTTGTGAATATCTACTTTGGTCTAGGATTTGGAGACAAGTATACAAAGGGAAGAAAACTGAATAAAATCATTCTTTGGAAATTCTGGCAGAAAAGGGATTGTTGCTTAGAAATGAGGGGAGAGGATGAGATGCTGAAGATCAGTTGAAAACTTTCTAGACTGGAGGAGTTAGGCAAAATGTTGCTTAATTCTTACCCTACCAGTTTTCTCTACATGAAAGAGTAGGGAGAAGATGAAGGGAGGAAATGGGAATGGGTATAGTATGGGGTAGTAAAGTTGGTAGGTTGTTTTATGTTTTTCATGAAGTTGACATTTGGTTAAAACAGAATAGACTTGCCAGCTTACTTGTATTGTTGGCATTTGATGCCTGAGTTATTGATGATGAAGATGATATGTGTGCATTGCAGGATGCTTAGCAGCTTTGCCCAGCTTCTAACTATTAACATGCCAATAGTATTTACCGCCCTTAATATGAAATCAGAATGTCTTTAGATAGTGCCAAATGTAATCTGCTTAAGAACCACTGATAAAGATGTTAAGAATACAGTTAAATTATGTGAGTTCAGAGTCTCAGCAGACTATGAAAGACCCTTCTCAACTTTACTTAAATTCATTTTAAAATGATGAAAGTAATAGTAACTTGTTTCATAGAGTTCTGAGAATCGAATTAGTTAACACATGGAAAAGTGTTAACTGGTGTTAAAGTCACCAGTTCATAGTAAATACATAGTAAGTCATCATTTTTAATTACCTGGTGCAAATGAAGGATGCAAGGGTGAGGTGGTGGTTTTAAAAATAATACCTTTGGCGAATGGAATTTAAGGATGTAGAAAGAAATCCTGAGTAGCGTTTGGAGCTTTTATAACTTTGGGACTCGTATATTTCTATTGAAAACTACTCTTCACTCATTTGACTTGCTCAGCAAAAGGAGAAAAATGCAAAAACCGGTTGGAATGATTAAGGCCTTAAAATCAATAGAGAAGCTAGGTTTGAAATAAATTTTGATACTTGGAGTTTCTGATGGTCTTTGGGAATGTGATGGGTTATGATTCCAGGGGCAGGCATTCAGTGGGTCTGGGAGTTGATTTTTCTTTGAGATTGATGTAGGATTAGTGAGACAAAAACAAGTTATAGTTGATTAAGGGATGATAAGGTTAGGGCATTAAATTGGGTCGTTGAATTGTTCTCCGACTACCAGGAATAATCAAAGGGAGGAGAATGGCTTGGTAATGGTGTATTCAGTGAGTGTGGGAATGTGGCTTGGGACTGAACAGATTTCCTGAATAAATGGAGGATGTGAAGAGGGTATCATTTTTAACTGTGTGAACTTCCAAAAAAGGACACAATAAAATAATAAACGGTCTTCTTGGAAGGAGATGGGAACTCAGGAATGTACCAGATCCATGCACTTGGCACCATTGGTTTACAGTGGGTTATATGAGAAATTTTGAGAAAAAAAAAAATCAAAATTACAATGTTTTCCTCAAATACTGGTATTTATTTATTTACCTGCAATCAGGGGAACTTCTTTTGCAATTATGTCGTCTGGAAGATGCTGCTGATGTTTATAGAGGATTACAAGAGAGAAACCCTGAAAATTGGGCTTATTACAAAGGCTTAGAGAAGGCACTGAAGCCAGGTAATTTTGCTGTCTCATTGAAAAAAGCACAGCTTGAAAACTGATGGTTAAGAGTTTCTTCAAAGGCCGAGGATATAGCTCAGTAGCACAAATGCCTGCCTGGCAAGTGCAAGGTCCTGAGTTTGATTCTTGGTACCAAACAACAAAAAAAAGGAATTTCTTCAAGTTTTGGATACAAAAGTGTATTGCATGTTTCCATTTTATATGCCAGACTGAGGTTGTGGGGTTTGGTATGTGGTGTGTGGGTATGTTTTTGAGACAGGGTCTCACCATGCAATTCAAACTGACCTTGAACTCACTTATAGCCCAGGCTGATCTTAAAATCACAGCCTCAGTCTCCCAAGTGCTGAGCTTACAGGTGTGCACTACCATGCCTGGCAAAAGTTTTGAAATCTCTGTTCTCTTATAAATTGTTAGAAATGATTGAGAACAGAATGCAGAAACAGCTTTAGAGAAAAAATGAATGTGCTGAGAATATAGCTCAGTGGCACAGCACCTACCTGGCAAGTGCAAGGTCGTGAGTTTGATTCCTGGTACACCTTCCTCCCCCAGTCATGAATGTCAGTAGTATCAAAACCATAAAAGGCAAATTTCCATTGACAGAAATGATGGTGTCTCCCTAGAAGAAAAGATGAGAACAACTTGTTTTAAGCTGTGGCTGTGGCATGGTGTCCTCCCAGGGGTACATGAGTATAACCAGGCTGATGAACACCACTGATTCTTTGTAGGAAACGGGGGTTAAATTTCCATCATTTGAACTTGAATCCAGAGACTGTGCTCTCCTACATTACCCCTCTATCCATTAGTAGGGTCCACTTGTGGGAACAGCACCAGAAATAGGCAGGATCCTTAAGCAAGATTGGAAGTTTTGTTTCTTTCAAGGCTGATAGTGAGCCATTCTGGATAACATGTATATGTATATATATTTATATCAGACAATCCTTGCTGAAGATTGCAACAAAGTTTCTCAAACTCATAGGAATACCAACATGAGATGATGACCTTCAGTGCTAGACAGAAAATAGAGACAAAGAACTACAAGGTGAATAGAGGAAATTGCAAGCGTGAAATATGAATAATTACAAGAAAGTACTAATTAGGGGTTGGAGAAATGGAAAGCATATTTATTGAAAAAAATCTGAATAGGCTGAATAAAACAGACACCACAGCTAAGGAGAGTAAAAATTAGTGAAATAGAAGATTAAAGTGAGGAAAACCTTTAACGTTTGCAATGACAATGAACAAAACATACATAAAATGAGTATGGAGGAATGGAAGATGATTCTTGAAGCTCTGGACAGATCAAAGGAGATGAGTTAGAGGGAAGAAGCTGAAGAAAATTAAGTATTTTATATGATGATAGGTATTTAAAATATGAAAATACTAGAAATATTCTACAATGATTATTGCTATATTTAGGTAGTAAAATTACAAATAATTTTCAAACAAGTTTTCTTTGCAGTTTCAAATTATCTTTTATTATAATTTTTAATTACTGAGAAACAGTTTTTCAGGAAACCATGCAGTATGTAATTACACATAAAAATAATTTTTGTCTACAGCTAACATGTTTGAACGGCTAAAAATATATGAGGAGGCCTGGACTAAATATCCTAGGGGATTGGTCCCAAGAAGGCTGCCATTAAACTTTTTATCTGGTAAGTGAAAATAACTGCAAAGGAATGAAAATGCTACTGTGAATTTAAAGTTTCTCTCTTGATGTTTAAGTGTATTAGATACTTCCTGTTGCTGGGACAAAATACCCAACATCATAATTTAAAGAAGGAGAGGTTACTTTGACTCACAGTTTCCAGTGGTGCCATTCCATGTTCACATGGCTATAAGACAGTAGCCAGGGGTCTTCTTGAAACATAACTGCAGTGACCTCTGAGTGCTTGGATGGCTTGGCATGGTAAAATGGATCTCAGGAAAATAATTCCTACATGGCTCTTCTACAGTCAGGAGCCCAAGGGCTCTTTTCTCAAATGACAAGTTCAGGATCTTGCTGATTTCTGAGTTGCTTTCAAGCCATCTTTCCTATTGTCTTAATACAAAGTACTGCTAATCTTTTCAACCACCACATTCTTTTACCCCATCTTCACAGGTGCTTCCTTTCTGTCCCAAGGGGCACAATAAGTGGAGCTTTGATTTTTCACTATTAATCTGGCTAAAAGGAGCCAGCAGTACCCGTACCACAGCCTAAACATCGGGCTACGTTTAAAATTTCCTCCATCAGATTAATTAGTCTTAGGACATGTACAAAATGTAGTCAAATTCTTTGCTGAAAGGAAGCATGCATCACCTCTACTCCAGTTTCCATACAGCCTTCATTCACATTTGAAAGCACATGATACTGGTCTTTATGTCTACATTTCTGTCAGCATTCTCGTCTTCTGAGGTCCAGTCAGAATTCTCTGTCAAACTGCATTCAACAGCTTCTCTTGACTACATCTCCAAACTTTTCCAAACTCCTGCAAATTAATTCCAAGGGCTTCTGAACCACAAGGTCAGGTGCAGTGATAGCACCCCCATCTGTATTAGGATTCTGTAGAGGAACAGAAGCACTAGAAAATATATGCATATTTATGCAAAGGGCTTTATTAAGTAGGTTTAAGGAAAAGAAGTGGGAAAATCACAATGCAGGCTGAACACTGGAGAGCCAGAGGGGATCTAGCAGCTCTCAGCCCAAGATGAAAATGCGGAAAACAAGTGGAATCAAAGATGCAATGCCAGACCACATCAAAAACCTGAAAGTTCACTGGAGAGTTGCCAGTGAGAGTCTTCATTGGAAGGCTGAAGATTCTGTATACTTTTCAAGATGGGAGCTCTTCAAAACCAGCGTGCTCTTTTCCCTGAATTAGCATCCAGGTTGCATCTCATTGGTGTCCCCTCCAAGTAGAGTGGGTCTTCCCCTATTGGTTAGCTGGCTGCCATGACAGTCATCTACAAACAAACCTGGAAGTGTGCTGTACTGATCTGGTAGACTTTTAAATATTAATCTAGTCAAATTCACATATCATGATTAACAGTCACAGTCTACAAAGGGATGAAAATACTGTTGTGATTTAAAAGTTCTTTTCTCGAATTTTAGGTATAGGGATACATATTAAGGCTAAGATATATATGTTAGATTTATCTGGATAAATGTAAGCCAGCAAGATTTATTTTCTTCCAAGGTGAGAAGTTCAAAGAATGTTTGGATAAATTCCTAAGAATGAATTTCAGCAAGGGTTGTCCACCAGTCTTCAATACTTTACGGTCTTTATACAAAGATAAAGAAAAGGTAAAGTAAAATATGATATTTTCTTTTAGCTGTCATTTCTGTACTATTTGGAATGATTGACTATTGATTATCTGTGTCCAGCAGTATGTTTTGTGAATCTGCAATCAGTCTTCCTGGCTTGAAGTTTAAGTGCTCCTGTGCCTGTATCTTTCTTTTCATTGTATTTTTTGTTTTCTTTGTTTTCTTTCCTTTGTTTTGGTATATGCTGTAATGAGTCCATGTAGGTTATGACAAGTTAGCATTATATCAGTTTCTCCATTTACTCTGTTCATTATCAGAAGTCAGTGATTTTATTTTAAAACCCAAGTTTTAGTTTTCTCTGTTTATTTGGTAGAAAAAAATATTGTATCAGAAAAGATTGATTTTTGTCCTAGTAATCTTACTCTTTCAGCTGTGTGTTGTAATACTGAAAATGCTTTTTATAGAAGGTGTTCATAATTTAGATTATTTAGACATCTTGGTTGGATTAAAAGCAAATTAGTTACATTGAAAAGAATCAGAAAGGTGGAACAAGTTAAATATATGTAACATACAATGTACATTTAATTGCCAGTCTTGAGAAGTCCAGGGTGTGTGGGCATTATTGATTGCTCTCTTCACTTGCATAAATTACCTCTTATTTGTAGATTTGAAAGAGTGACAGTTTGTTGCTTGTGAAGCAGTTTTAAGTATAGAGAGCTAAATTTTTAAAATTTCTATTTATACTTTCCTAATTTACACTTAAATTTGGCTTAAACTTTCAAATTTCTCTTTTAGTCTTCCCATGTTGTTCCACCTATTAGAAATAGTTCTTTTTCTTCTAATATCTTAAGTTTATATAATATGGAATTGAATTCTGCCACTATAATAATTCTGTCTATTGATAATAAATATAACTTACTAAAATAGAGTCAGGAAAACAGAATTGAATTTTACTAAGCATGTAGCTTGGCTTGTGGGGAGACAGCACAGGAATTCTAGAATAACCTGCCTAAGACCCTGCAGACTTCATAGTTTACTGGGAATTAGATGCCAGTGTTAATTTGTTTAGTTAAGTGAGGTCATGTAAGAGAACTTCTGTACTAATAGAAATCCATAAAGCTATATTACGAAAGATGGAAAGTAGTTTTGTCTGCTTTGTTTTTTTGAGATGGGTTTTCATTGTATTGCTCAAGTTGGCCTCGAACTCCTCAGGCAGTCCTCCTACCTCAGCCTCCTGAATAAATGAAACTATCAACATTTGCCATTCTGCTCAGCTTAAACAGGGGAATTAATGAATTAAAAATTTTCTGGCTCTCTCTCCAACACATGGGGAAAGTCATATAGTGAAGATTGAGGAAAAATCACAACCTAGTTTCCTACTGATTCTCTAGTCCTTGTACACCCTGCTATTCTGTGTTTCAGCTTTTCTACTGATTTCTATTGGATTATAAAATTTAGGATTGATTATTACCATCTGTCATAGAAAATTCTTTTTTCACATAACATTTTATTTTTGATTCTTAAAGAGCAGACATTAACTATAGGTATTATTTATGTGATCTAATATAACAATGAATCAAAATATAAATTATCTACAACATTGCCTGTGTTTAACCCTTTCCTGATTTCTGATTATTTTCTAGTGGGGAAAAGGAGCCTAACAGTGAGTTTGTCTGTCTGTTTATATTTTTTATTACCAGTGAGTTTTTAAAAACATGTTTTAATGCATACTTCACAAAAAGACATTTTCAAATTATTATCTAGAGGTCAGAGCAATTTATAAAGGAGTGTGTGTGTCTGTGTGTGTATGTGTGTTGGAGTGTTTATTCAGTCTTTTAATAAGACATTTTGCACAGTAGTAACTGTATTTTTTCTATTAAGGTGTGTTTGTATGTTTGTATTCTAGGTGGCAATCATAGAAGAATTAGTAGTAGGTTATGAAACCGCTCTAAAAAGCTGTCGTTTATTTAACCCCAGTGGTAAGTGTTCAAATTTTATTTTTAAAAATCTTGAAAATTTCCATACTTTATGAAATTCTTATCCAGAAGGCCAGTATTATTTAGACAGTATGCATAATGCATTTAAATTTTTTCTCAGCATAGAAATCCATTAATTGGCACATTGTAATGATACTTGATTAGAAGCAAATCACATTAGTTTGTTGGGTAAAACTTTATGTAAAACTTAACATCTGTAAGACTAGATTTAGTAATATAGTGATCCTCCATTTACCCACCATTTATCTTTAATAGTTTAGTTTTGAAATCATGTCCAAATGTTTTGATAGTCTTACTTACCTTGATACCTGTATTCCAAAGCAAATTCTGACATCACATGGTTTCATTCATGAACATTTCAGTGTTATTCAAAGGTAAAGGTTTAAGTTAAAACATAACTATAATACTACTATCACACGTGAAAATTAGTACTCTTCCCCCCCCTCCCTTCTTTTTGAGACAGAATCTCATGATGTAGTTCAGGCTGGCCTTGAACTTACTTTGTAGCCCAGACTGACCTCGAACTGGAAGCGATCCTCCTGTCTCAGCCTCCCAAGTGCTGAGATTACAGGCGTGTGTCACCATGCCCAGCCAAAAATTAGTACTTTCTTAATTAAGAAATGTAGCATGATATTTTTTCTTTTTTTAAAGTTTGAGTGGCAGACAATTCAAAAAAGGTTATTATGCTTTGAGTTTAGTTGATATATCTCATAAGTTCTTTTAATGTAATAGTTTCTTTTCAGATTATTTATTGAAGTTCTTATGTTTTCTTTGTCTAGATTTTGCTGAATATACTCATGTGTTAAAACCTTATTCTTTTATCCTCTGCATTTTTTATGAGATGGTAGTAGTATGTGGAGTTATATCTTGTGTGCTAGCATTAATCTCAGTGACTGATTAATATTTTTAAAGATGAAATAATAACAAAAATTCAGTTACTCAGTTATAGCATAATAGCTGATGCCTGCCATATTGGACAGAGTAGATATAAAACATTTCCATTTCCAGGTGTAGGTAATATACACCTGTAATCCTAACACTTGGTAAGGTAAACCAGGAGGAAGAGGATCACTCGTTTGAGGGCAGTCTGGGATAAATAATGAGCTTAAGACCAGCCTAGACTATATAAAAAGACCTTGTCTCAAAAAATCAATCATCATAATAATAAAGTTTTAAAAATAAAACATTTCCAAATCTTCTAATAGATCCAGCTAGAGGCTTCATGAGATTCCATTTTGTCTTTTGCTGTTTTTATTTTTGTAAACATAAAGGTGGTGAGCAAGAATATTTTATAGGTGGCATATTCTTCCATCAGTAGATACACAGTGAGGGAGAAATACCAGGGATTGAACTCATGAACTTGTACTTGCCAGGCAGGCGCTTGTGCTGCTGAGCTAAATCCTCAGCTCCAGTGTTAATATCTTAAAAAACAATTTTTATGTCATATATTGTTTACTCAGTATTTCCTTTTGTATAGGAAAAACATGATAAATAACGTTTTTTCTCATTCTCCCCCTTCCCTTTTTTCTTAAATTTTCGAAAGAATCATTTATTTTAGTTTTCAAAACAACATTTCAAAAGATTTGATTCATTTTTAAAGTTCGTTTTTCAAAGATGGCAAATTTTTTGTTATTATGAACTTGTGGGTTTAAGTTTTATATTTTAAATCTCACATGACTCCATCATTCACACACCATGGCAATAGTTGATAGCTGTTTGATATGACATGTTTACCTTTTATGCTGCTAGTGACAATCTGGAATCAGTTGTTTTTCCAGAACCTCTGGTTCCCATAGTGGGAAAGGCCAGTATGGTGGAATCCAGGGTGTACCCTGCTATTAGGTTGTTCATTGTTTTCAGGTCTCAGATTAATTTTGATAGTCCTCTTTAGAAGGCTTTACCATGGCTTCATTGGTTAATCATCTCAATGTTCCTTTGGTTATCAGCATTTTCCTACATGTTTTACAAATGGGGAAGAGGTTCAGTAACATGCCTAGGAACATGCTGCACTTTTGTTGCAAATCTATTAGATCCATAGTTGGTGAGTTCCACTCCTGTTGTTGGTCCACTGGGCCATCTTGCTTTACTAGGGAGGAAAAAAAAAGGCAATATATTGCTTTCTTTGAAAGCAAGTAGCAGTTTTCAGATTGTATAAATTTATATTAAAAAGAGTCTTTTAAATGTGCGGTTTGTATTTTTAATTTACACATTTTCTTCTGAGTATATTTAATCATAGAAAATAAGTTTTTTCTAATTGTGATTTCATTTATGGGGTATAGTTTTTATTCAGGGTAAATAATTTATGTTTGTATATTTAGCATAATACCAAAATCTACTAAGATTATTGCTAAAATGTAAAATAACCATATTGTAGATATATTTATACACAGTTTAGTATGTTCAAACTCATGCAGTTAGACTTTTTTGTAAATCTCACATTAACGAAAAAAATTTCTTTTGACTTATCTCCCTCAACTTCACCATCCTGAGGCATACTTCTCATAGTTTTATTTATTATTATTATTATTTTGGTACTGGGGATCCAACTCATGACCTAGCACTTGCCAGGCAGACACTTAATGCCGCTAAGCTAAATCCCCAGCCCCATAGTTTTAACGTAACACTCTCCCCCCAGCTTTTTTTTAATTTCCTTTTTAGGTAGTTACAGCATTGAGCTTATTTATCAACCATATTTGTTATAAAAGTTATAAGCAAGGCATTGTGGTTAGTGGCTACATGGATACAGAGCAGAAAACATAGTCCCTTTCAGAGATTTTACATTCTTAGTTGTATTTTTATTGATGGGCCACATAAATAATTTTTAATCTAATTCCCTTATAGAGGGACAATTTTGAAGGATATACTTGTAATACATGTAATACCTACTCTTGATTTCTTCCCTCTCACTCATCCCTTGCTTTTTAAAGATGATGGAAAGGAGGAACCACCAACCACATTACTTTGGGTCCAATACTACTTGGCGCAACATTATGACAGAATTGGTCAGCCATCTATTGCTTTGGAATATATAAATACTGCTATTGAAAGCACACCTACGTTGATAGAACTGTTTCTTGTGAAAGCTAAAATCTATAAGGTAAAAATCCCCCCAAGGTAATTACATGTATCATAATTTTTTTAAATATTTCATGGATTCTAACTGTTGTAAGATTCTAACTGATGCAAGGAAACGTGGAATAAAAAGTACATTTCTCATTCTGATTTCTTCTAATGTGGTAGTTGTGTTTATTTGATCATTTGTATCTACATATATGTAAGGCTATTTATTCATGCATATATTCTTGTGTGTGTGTGTGTGTATATTTGGTGAGTAAGAGTATAATCTAAAGGAAAATTATATGCTGTGCAGTGTGTATTTCAGTTAATAATTGTGATCACATATCAGCATCTGATGAAATGAAATGGCAAAGATTTTATTATGCTTTCTACATACTTTATCTTTTGATTTTCTAGTTCCTGGGCTCTGCTCAAGGCTCTCCAGTTACATGTTTGGCCTCATCTTAAAAGTAGCTCTTTTCTGTCATACTGCAAATAAAATTTAGTGATTGAAGCTGTTGATGTTGATACTCGTGAAACAGTGATTTATTTAGCCAGAAAACTATGAATTTTAGTATATTTTACATTGTATTTTGGTGGTGGTGTGTCACTGAGAGTTCAGCATTGTTGCCACAAGCACACTAGGCAGTACTCTTACTATCACCAGCACTTTTAAAGCCAGGTTTTGCTCATCACATTCATGGTTTTATTACTATTTAGATGAATTTGAATGAGGATCATTGGGACTGTCCATTAATGATCCTTATCACTAATGTTTCCAGGTTCCTTTGGAGCAGACAGTACCTACACTGAATGTCATTCTCACCAAGGCTTACATTATCATTCTTCGATTTGACAATTGCTTCTGAGTGTTCACTGTGTGGCAAGTGCTACTGTACACAATGTAGATATAACATTAAAACAAGTCTTTATTATCAGAGAGTGTACATTTTAGATAGATAGCCAGAAAGGTGTAAGAATTTACAGATAAATACATGTTTCCACGTTGATTAGCATCTTCAGATGCTAATTCCTTTTCTTTCATTTATTTTAATTATCAATGGGAAAAAATGACCTGTCCAGTAAAATTAGCATACTGACTGGTTGCTTTGCTTTTGTGCTTTATAAGCATGCTGGGAATATTAAAGAAGCTGCGAGGTGGATGGATGAAGCCCAGGCCTTGGATACAGCAGACAGATTTATCAACTCCAAGTGTGCAAAATACATGCTAAAAGCCAGTCTCATTAAAGAGGCTGAAGAAATGTGCTCAAAGTTTACAAGGGTTTGTATAGCTAATGTTCTTACTTATGAATAAATAGGACATAGTCAATTTATACTTGTGCCTTGGTCTTTTTTTAGATAGGATCTCACTATGTAGTGCAGGCTGGACTTGAACCCCAGGCAGTCCTGCTTCAGCCTCCCAAGTGATGGGATTACAGTTGTGCATGACCACACCTGGCTTACCTTGGTCTTTTTCAGAATTTTTTTCAATACTTTTAATAACAGAATAGCCCAGATGTTTAAAAAATTCTTTACTTATTTTTGGTTGTTTGAGGCAGGGTTTTGCCATGTAGTTCAGGCTGGCCTTGGGCTCAGTATGTAGCCTAGGCTGGCTTTACTCAGAGTGATCCTCCTGCCTTCACCTCCTAAATGCTGGAATTACTGGCATGTGCCACTGTGCCCAGCCACTAGGGTTCTTTTTCTTATATTAATGCCTATCCCCCAATTAATGTACACCTTTTGAGTGATGATTTGGGAAAATCCTTGCTATTTTTAGTGTTTATACAAGGAGAGTTTTAATTTATTTTACTTATTAACTACTTGCTGTTACTGTAAAAATGATTTGAAAACTGAAAGAATGTTTCAGAAGAATTTGTATCTGTTGATTGTCTTTCCTTCTTAAATTGGTAGTGAAATAGTATATTTGGTGAGAAATGGACTTGACTATATGTGATTTTTGTGTAGGAAGGAACATCAGCAGTAGAAAATTTGAATGAAATGCAGTGCATGTGGTTCCAGACAGAATGCGCCCAAGCATATAAAGCAATGAATAAATTTGGTGAAGCACTTAAGAAATGTCATGAAATTGAGAGAGTAAGTACTTTTGACATATGACTTTCATATTTTATTTGCTGTTGAGGGTTTGGGGCAAATCCTATTTTTTTTCTCCATCTTCATAAATCAGGGGTAATTATTAAAATTGGTGTTTACTTTTTAAATTTTATAATGGAAATATGTACTATATTTTCTGTAGAGTACTCTTATCTATTGTAATAATTGTTTTTCAAAAACTGTGTAAATTTTGTATCCTGCTTGTGTTTTTAGTGACTTGAAACTTTTTTGAGCATTGCTACTTCATTTACAGTAGTAATTAAAAGCTTATTAATACTATATCTTGTGTATCATGAGGTTGTGTGGTGATGCTATATATTCTTGTAAGATCCAAGCCTTAAAGCTTCTCACATTGTTTCTGTAGACAGTAATTTATTTTCTGATAAAATAATTTTTCTATTTCTCTTTAGATTCGTTTTTATCATTTGTAATGGACTTTCTTTTTTTGTTTTTCGCAGATAAACATAACATATAATTAAGTTTATATTTGTAACATTGTCAAGTGTAGAACACTTGGTTGAAATGTGGAAGTTTCTGATTTTTCTCCCACACACCAGCCTGATACTGTATAGAGTTTAGATGTGTAGCCTCAAAAACAACCAAAACAAAACTGTATCATAATCACTTACAAATGGCTCTAAATAAAAAACTCAGTGTGTAATGTAAATCTGCTGTATTGCACATTTTTGTATGCTAATCACTTAGAGTTCAATTGTTAGAATAGTTTTACTTAAGTGTAGGGTTAAGGATGGAGTGTGTGTGTGTGCGCTTTTGTGCGTGGCTTTTGTGCTCCCCTTTATTCAGTGAGTTTTAACACCTGTAATGTCATGTCTTTTGGGTGGTGGTCAGTTTATTTCATATGCAAATTGTTTATATTGAATGATTATAGTATTTTTGTTTTAAATTTTTTTGTACCAAAAGAGTAAGTCCAAGGATTTGATTTATAGTTTTCTTACACATTGCTGTACTTCAGTATAATAATAAAAAGATAATTTTGTTAGCATTTTATAGAAATCACTGATGACCAGTTTGACTTTCATACATACTGTATGAGGAAGATTACCCTTAGATCATATGTGGACTTATTAAAACTAGAAGATGTACTTCGACAACATCCATTTTACTTCAAGGCAGCAAGAATTGCTATCGAGATCTATTTGAAGCTACATGACAACCCCCTTACTGATGAGAATAAAGAACATGAAGCTGATACAGGTATTCATTCAACATTTTCTTACTACTTTTTGCGGTGATATTTTATACATTTATGGTGTTTGGTAATGCAGCTCTTCCTGAGAATTTTAATTGGGAGTCTTTTGAGAAGATGTTATACAAAGGCGGTAAATGATGGATGTTTCATGAATTTCTTTAGGCAACAGAAAAATACTGCTTATTATAGTTTTAAAACAAAGATTTAGCAAAGAGTTAGATACTTAGCATTCAGAAAGTTTGAATTTGTTAAGTCTTAGGTTTATTATGTGATTTACTCATCTAACTACAATACTATAAATTTCCAACTGCATAATTAGTGTGGAAACACATTAGTGTTGATTGCTGGTGTAACGCATTGTTCCTCTTTTTTTGAGGGGATGTTTAGTTTAGTTTTGTTCTCTTAATATCTGACATTGAACCTGTGCTTTCATATTGAGCTGCATTCCCAGCCCTCTTTTATCGTATTAATTTTTATTTTGACACAAGGTCTAGGTCACTGAATAGCCTAACCCGGGCTCAGATTTTTTTTTCAGCCTTCCCAAATGCTGGGATTACAGGCATGTGTCACCATACCCAGCTCCCCCCCGCCCTTTCTTTTTTGACTTCTTTGTTGTTATTTTATTGGCACATTCTAGATCTCTAGGTGTGCATACATATAATGATAACATTCATCATAGAAGTTTATACTGGTGCCTGACATATCTTGCTTCTTTTTTTCCCATTCCCCTCCCCTCCCCTCAATCCCCAAGCCCCTCGTTATTTACAAAAGCTTTGCTTCCGTTTTTTTATTCTTTTTTTTTCTTGTCCTTTTGCTCTTTTCTCCCTCTCCCTCCTCCTCCCCCTCCCTTGTTCCCTTCTCATTTGAACATTTTTAACCTTTGCTTCCCATTCCTCAACATCAGTTATACAGTTTGGTCCTTATTTATACTTTTGGTTTCTTACACTGGAGAAATAATATGGTATCTAAATGTTTCCTAGAATGAAACCATGTAGCTAGAATGGCTCAAGCTTACCCTTCTTTATGGCAGAGTAGTACTCCATTGTATTTTTTTTTTTTTAACCCACACAAAACACCTCTTCTTTATCCATTCATTGATTGGTGGGCATTTGGACTCTTTCCAAGAGGTAGATATTACAAACTGCTATAGATATAGGTGTGCATAAGCTGGCCATGGTGGCACACACCTGTTATCTCAGCACTTGGGAAGCTGAGGCAGGAGGATCACTGTGAGTTTGAGGCCATCCTGTACTACATAGTGAGACCGTGTGTCAAAAAGACAAAAAACAAAAACAAAAAAAGGATGTTCTTGTATGTATAATGCTTTTAATTCTTTTGAGATGGTACCAATAAGGAATAGCTGGGTGAAATGGAACCTAGTTTTACTTTTTTGGGGAACCTTTCGCTGAATTATCCAGTGTTTTCACCAGTCTACACTCCTACTGACGGTGGACAAGGGTTACATTTTCCCCACAGCCCTGCCAGCATTTGTTATTGGTTGATGTCTTGATAATAGTCATTCTTTTCTGGAGTGAGATGGAATCTCAGTATTGTTTTAATTTGCATTTGTCCAATAACTAATAATGTGAAACATTTTTTCATATATTTACTTTTCATTGCTACTTCTTTGTCTGAGAAGTGTCTATTTCAGATGCCCATTTTTGGATTGACTCTTTAAATTTGGAGGGAGGGTCTGATTTTTTGAGTTCTTTATATATTTTAGATAATAGTCTTTTCTGAGGAACAGTTGGCAAAAAATTTTTCCCACACTGTGGGTTGTCTCTTAACTCTCCTGGTGGTTTATTTTGCTGTGCAAAAAGCTCTTTAAAAAGATGAGATTCCAGTTGTTCATTCTTTATGATAGTTCTTATGATATTGAGGTTATGTTCATGAAGTCTTTGGCTACACCATTGTTTTCAAGGATTCTACCTATGGTATCTTCCAATATGTTTAGTATTTCTGTTTTAATATTTAGATCTTTGATCCATTTCAATTTTAGTTTAGTGTATAGTGAGAGACATGGGTCTAATTTTAGTCTTCAGCATGTGGAAAGCCAGCTTTTCCACCACAATTTATTTAAAAGACTATCTTTCTTCCAGTGTAGGTATTTGGCTCCTTTATGAAAGATAAGGTGATTGAGTGTGTTTGGACTCTTTTCTCTATCTTCTAATCTGTTCCATCGCTCCTCAGGTCTTTTTGCTAGTACCGTGCTGTTTTTATTACCAGCTCCTCTTTTTAGTACTACTGTAATTTATAATTATTCTAAAAAAGGTGAAGATTGCTTGAATATTAAACATCATCTTGGAATTAAGCTAGGAAAATTACCTAGTGATTTATTATTTGACCCATTTTTTTTTCAAATTCATTTTATTTTGTTTTATTTTTTTGTCTTTTTGAGACAGGGTCTCTCTCTGCAGTTCAGGCTGGCCTTGAGCTCACTTTGTAGCCCAGGCTGGTCTCGAACTCACAATGATCCTCCTGCCTAAACCTCCCGAGTGCTGGGATTACAGGCATGAGCCACCATGTCTGTCAAATTCATTTTATTTCAGAGGGAAAAAAACAAAACAAAACATTTCAGAACACAACAAACGGGGACTCATTTATAACATACCATTTTCATAATAAGATGTCAGGATTTTTGGAGAGAAATCTTCCCTAGACAGTTATTTGAGACTCTCTGAATTAAAGTTGTCTTGCATAGAAGAGTATATAAAGTAATTGTATATCTAAATAGCTTGTGACGCAATCATTGTAAATCTACTGTGGTGAGCTGAGATGAGTCCTTTTAAGGCAGTGACAGGTAATAAAGAATATGTCCCTCAACTGCAGCCCATGTCAGATCCACACTGCAGTCTTGTTTTGATTAATAAAATTTTATTGGAACATGTGCAGCTGAGTTTAGTTGCAAGAGGCTCATGTCCTGCAAAGCTGAAAATACTTAGCATTTTGACCATTGTAGGAACACTGTGCTGACCTGTGGTACAGTAGCATAATAGAAGAAACTTAGACTTTGCTGTCCTCTTGAAGGCATTTTATTTTATTTTATCTGTCTTTTTGAGACAGGGTCTCGCTATGCAGGTCAGGCTGGCCTTGAGCTCACTTTGTAGCCCAGGCTGGTCTTGATTTTCCTACCTCAGCCTCCCAAGTGCTGGGATTACAGGCATGAGCCACCATGCCCGGCTACTGAAGGCATTTTAAATCCTTGCTCTGACTTTCACTATCACGAGTAGACATTTTTCACAACTGTGCAACCTCTGGTTTTTTTGTTTGTTTGTTTTTCGTTTTTGTTTTTGTACCAAGGATCGAATTCACGACCTTGTGTTTGCCAGGCAGGCGCTTAAGCCACTGAGCTAAATCCCCAGCCCTCAACCTCTGTTTTCATATACATTTATCCCTTAGTACCCTTGCGGACTGGTTGGTATTGGGGCCTTCTTGAGATGCTAAAATCCACAGATGCTCAAGTCTCTCATAGAAAATGGTGTAATGGTGTAATATTTACATAAAACCTACCTGCATTTGCTTATATATTGTAAATAATTTCTATATTCCTTATAATAACTAATATGATGTAAATTTTGTTTAGTTAATATTGATAAGAAAAATAATCTATAATGTTTAGTACCAACAATGAATTCTTTTCCGGGTTGGGTTGGGTTGGGTTTGGTTTGGTTTGGTTTTGTGAGTGGGTTTGATTGTGTAGTTCAGGCTGGCCTAAATCTCACTGTGTAGCTGAGGGTGAGCTCAACTCATGATTCTCCTGCCTTAGCCTTCCAAGTGCGTGGATTTACAAGTATGTGCCACCATATCCAGTATTTCTTCTGGTATTTTTGATCAGAAGTAGTTGAATCTGCAGTGTGGATGCTAAACCATTTTGTGTGTGTGTGTGTGTGTGTGTGTGTGTGTGTGTGTGTAGCCCTCCATGAGGTTGTTGAGAACATTAAACAATGTGTACTCTATTGTGCAGCAAGGGTGAAAGTAGTATAGCAGTTATCTTATGTCGTTTTTAAAAGTCAGCATTTATTTAGCCTTCCAGTTGTAATCTTTTTTTTTTATTATTATTATCATCAGAAATTGAACTCATGACTGTGCTTGCCAGGTGGGCACTTATCCCTGGCCCCAAAATGTAATTTTAATTCTTACTTGAAATTTTACTATTAAGAGTTCTTCCCACTTGGTGAGGTAGCATATGCCTGTAATGTCATCACTCTGGGAGGCTAAAGCCAGGAGGATCACAAATTTGAGCCCAACTAGGGTGAGTGAGCAAAGGGTAGATGGAGTTGTTGGACATACAGCACAGTGTGAAAGCCGCAGGTTCAATGCCTAGAGCCGAAAAGGTAGGTGGGTGGGAATTGTTTACCAGGAAAAAGAAAAACAGGTATATATTTGATTTTAGCAGTGGTATATTTATTACTGGATAATAAATTAACCACTTAAAACAGTCATTTCTGTGGCTCAGGAATTCAGCAGTGCCTAGGTGGTTCTAGATTTGGGTCTCTTTTAAAGTTACAGGTTAGATTTAGCTGAGCCAGGTGTGGTGTCTATGCCTGTGAATCTAGCATTCCAGAGACAGAAGCAAGAGCATCGAGTTCGAGGCCAGCCTGGAAAACGTAGTGAGTTTAAGGCAACCTGAACAACATAGTGAGAGCCTGCAGTATTCAAATGAGGACCCAAAGGTCTGTTTTCTAGGTGGTTGTGCCAAGAGGCTTTATTTTTTAGTTTTTCTGTAGGATTTCTAGAGTCCTCAAGATGTGGTAAACAGCCATGAGAGAGAAAGGGCAAAGTACAAAGCCTACACCTTTTTAGTGTTTTATATGCTTGATATGAAATCTCATTACTTCTTTGCATCCTAATTAGAAGAAAGCACCTGGAACAATTTACACTTGAGCAAAGAATATTTGGATATATTTTTAACTGTCTTGGTGTACATTTTAGCTACAAATTGCTTACATTATTTTGAATGTGCAAAATATTCTCTTTTTTTTTTGGCAAGGCCATCAAAAATCTTGTCCCATTGTAGTACTAACTTAAAGTCTACAGTGGTCCATAAGACAGTGACAGGTGCTCAGGTGGCTCCTGGACTCTCTTTCTCAAAATTTAGCTTTTCAAAAGGAGTTCTTAATGTGAAATGCTGTAAACTAAAGAGACAAGTTACTTACCAACTACAAACCCAAAATAAAGTGCTAGAACAGGGAAAGGACACCCCCCACCCACACACACACTGTGGATATTGTTAGAAGACCCAGGAAAGTTACTGGTTCCTATCAATTCTCAAGTCCAGTGGGACACAGGTTCACAACTCAGTTCTTGATTGAGACCCTCAAGACAGGAATAATTTTCCATAGCTGTTGGCTCTGCTCTCTAGGTTCTTGGTTCCACCCTCTGTATTATCCTTCCTTTCTGCAGAGTTAGTACTTGTTAATAACTGAGCCATCTGCTCTCTGCCAGTAAAATTTCGAGAGTCTAAAGGCCTCTTACCATTTTTCACTCTGTTCCTTTCAGTCCAAATTTGTGATGTGTTTGCCCATAGAATTCTCTTAATATTATGGCTCTTTTCATGAATGTTACTGGAATCCACATGCACTTTGTACTGAGGGAAGAACCATCAGATTTCTTAGAAGTGTTATTGTTTGGTTGAGAGGACTTGGAAGTCATATAGAGCCTTTCTTCACACTGAGTAGCACTTTGAGGCACTGTCTTGGTTACTTTTCTCTGGTTACTGGGACAAAATACCTGACACCCAAAATAAGTTTTGTTTAGCTCATGGCTTATGGAGGTATCAGTCCATAATTAGCTGGCTCCAAGGCAGGGTGGCATGGCACTGGGTCAGCATTTCAAGGCAGCAGCCAGAGCAAAATTTGCCAGAACAAACAGGAAAGGAGGGCAAGCCTCTTTTCCTCCTTTATATTATACACAGGTCACCTCTCTTCCAGGCAGGGCCCTGTAGCACTCACAAAATCTCCTTGCACCACTCTTGCACAAGATGAGGTTGTTTACAAAGAGCCCTGGCTCCCTGCTGAGTCTCTTAAACTTCTAAACTTCTTAGGTTGAAACAATGTATCAACCATAACTGGCACCATCTTTCTGGTGCTGTGTCTTAAAAGATTTTAAAGCCATTTTTTTTTGGCTTTCCTTTTTAACCTGTTTTCCTGACTGTCCCTTGGATTTGATCTTTCTCAGCAGGTATTTCTGGAGAGACTTGATTTTCAAAACCATCCAGTCTGGTAATTTTTTTAGTTTCTTTCTCGTCTTTGGGTTTTACTATAAACAGCCAAAACAATCATGTTCCACAGTCAACACTGAAAATCACGGTTGCTTAAACTTTATATTACTTTAAGCCCTCACCTGTGAGCTCTTAAAAGCTGATTTAATAATCTAAAGCTCTTCAGACTTTTTGCTAATGCTGTTTGCAAGATTGATCTCTCTCAAAAAAAAAAAAAAAAAACGGCCATTTTGCTACTCCCTGGCTCCAGTTTTACTTTGGTTTTTTTTTTTGGTTTTTTTTTTTTTTAGCAGTATCCCACTTCCTGGTATCAAAATCTGCATTGGTTATTCACTGCTACAAAAAAATTATTCAAAAATCCAGCAGCCTTAAATGACAGACATGTATTATTTGACAGTTTCTGTGGGCCAGGAATTGAGATGTCCTTTAGCTTCAATATTCTGAAGACTCAGGACATTCTAAGGAGGGTGAAGTCAAGGTGACAGAGTGTTGAAGGAAGATCTGGGTTGGCGGATCTGCCCTTAAAATGGCTTGCTCAGGACCTCAGGCCAACGGGGTGGGAGGCTTTCCACATGCTTCCTCTGGGTGATCCAGGAGAATACAGAACTGTCCAGGGCTTTTGAGACTGAGTGAGCTTTAAGTGTTAGACACCTTTGTGTGTACTACATTTTATTCTTAGAAAGGGAATCACCAAGTATAGGCTTCACCTTTTAAAGGGAAGAATTCGAAGGTATATTATGAAATTACTGCAGAGGTAATGTGCTTTGCAATGACATTTTTTTCATTGTTCAGTATTAACAAGCATTAACCAAATATACCCTGACTGAACATATTTTCAAATTTCTTGTTCAATGTCTAAATGATAAACATCTTTCAGTTTATTGTAACATATCTTTCAGTGGTTTCCAGTTTTTCTTTTGAGAAATTCTTACTGTGTTGTTCAGTTTCAATACAAGTATAAAATGTTCATAGTTACTAATTTTTTCTGTCAACAAATACTTGAGTGTTTTTGGTTGCTGGCTTACTGCTAGGACTTGAGAATTCAAAGTTATGAGTAAACTAGGATGTCATCTTCAAAGGAATCCATAATTTAAGAGATGGGTGTTCCAATAAAATATGTGATAAACAAAAATACATTAGGCATAAATATTGGCCAGATTAGAGAAAGCGTAATTTAAGAGAGAACATAGGCCAAAGCCAAAAGATATATAACAATGTATTATTTCATAGAATTGCAAGTGATTTAATATTGCTGAAGGAAGCCCAGTGCTGTTACTCTGGCTTGTTGCTTACATGTGTACCTGGATTTAAAACACTTTTTAAAAAAGAGATTCTATTTGCTATCTAGTGTGGGCCATCAAAGAGTTAGGTATATATGGGCACATGCATACTTTGCAGTACTTTTTTATGGGGATTTGGATATATTAAAAAGTAGTAGTTGATGATTACTAATCTGATTAACATGTTCATAATTTCATTAATACTCACTGCCTACAGCAAACATGTCTGACAAAGAGCTAAAGAAGTTACGTAATAAACAAAGAAGAGCTCAAAAGAAAGCCCAGATAGAAGAGGAGAAAAAAAATGCAGAAAAAGAAAAGCAGCAGAGAAATCAGAAAAAGAAGAAGGATGATGATGATGAGGAGATTGGAGGTCCAAAAGAAGAACTGATCCCAGAGAAACTGGCCAAGGTACTTAATAGTTGGGTGGCACTGTCATTTCAGTACTGTCTGATTCAGTCTGTGTGAGATATTAGATTTTAGAGTCAAAAGTCATTTTTACTTGTTTTTATTTTATTAATTTATTGTTTCTGATCATCTTTCCTATTTAAATTTCAGAATATGATTTCGTTCCACAGTAATCTAGTATGGTCTATTGGGAGCAACTTTGCTTTTGAGTCATTATGATCTGGATTCAGATGTTTGTTATTAGACTTCCATGGTGCAACTTGGGTCTCTTCGTTTAACCTCCTTGGTGACTTTTTCATCTATAAATGGAACTAAGAAAAATCTTTAGTAGGTTAAAAGAAAATACATATATAATGCACCTGGTATCTGTTATGAGGCATAACATGAAAAATTATTATATCTAGGCTAAATTGAGCTTGTTATAAGCTAAGGACTGTATGTGTATCTTTTGCTTATCTGTGTTGTCAATTTATAGTATTTTCTGTACTGGCCTTTATTTAAACCTGATATCTTGAAAGCATCTAAATATTTTCCCCAAGGCAGAATCTGTCCTGCTGAGTATTTTGTTTGTTTTGTTTTTGGTAGGGATGGGAAGACTTACTGAGGGTTGAACCCAGGGTCTTCACCCTGAGCTACATTTTCAGCCCTTTTTTAAAATTTTGAGAAAAGGTCTTGGTAAGATATCTAGATAGGCTCTAACTTGAAATTCTTTTGCTTCAGCCTGTCAGAGTACCAGGGCTTACAGATGTGCACTGTCATTTCAAGCTATGACCTGGGTTTTTTTAAGTTTTGAGCTGAAACCAAAGTGTCCATTATTACGTTGAACCATTTTGAATAATAACACAACTATATACTTTCTTTTGACCCTTGGCATCCTACTCCATGTGAAAATAATTGAAAAATTCATTATGATAAAGCAATATACTAAAACCATTTTCCTGGATTTTAATTTTAACATTAAAATTCAAAATCATTTTCTTGACTGTAACTAATGAAAATTGTAATAGAGAACATGTGTAGAATTATACAAGCCATTAGTAACATCTCATAAACAGAGAAGTATTGATGAAAGAAACATATAAAAATCTAATCTGGATTTTACATGAGTATGTTGGCATCTTTTTATAAATGTATAAACACTAGGAAAAAGGACAAATATCGTTTTTTGTTGTTAGGAATTTCCTGCAAGAATATACAGGAAAATAGAGGGCAGGGATTTAGCTCAGTAGCATAAGTGCCTGCCTGGCAAGCACGGAGTCATGAGTTCGATCCCCAGTACAAAAAAAAAGAATATACAGGAAAATCTCAGTGAATGATGCATGCGTATAACCCTAGCACTCGGAAAAGGGAGGCAGGAGGATTGCTGGGGGCTCAGGGCCAACCTGGGCCATATAGTGAGTTCAAGGCCCTGTCTGAAAAAAATAAACAAAGAATATCCAGGAAAGCAAGGAAACACAGAAAATTGACCCTTCAGGCCTCATGGAGAATTGCAAAGTCATCCAGCTATTAAGGGACCTCCTGTATCCTCTTACAGTTTTGAGGAGATACCTGTATTGTTTAGTTACTATCATAAAAAGTCTTCTATAGAACAAAATTTTTGTACCAGTCCTCCAAGGAGACTTCTAGGTTTTTCTTCTGCTCATGCTACAGTGGTTGCCTTTGAACCCGATTCCAAGCTGTAGATTTAATAGAGCCTAGCATTGTTAAGTCTCAGAACAAAGTAATACTTACAGAAAATGTTTCTAACTGCTTTGTTTGGAACCAGCTTAGTGGAAGGCAGCACCCCTTTCCATAAATTGTTCCTCATTACATACTGGTGCTGTTCTTCTGGAAGCAACATATATCCATTCTTTGTTGGCTTTCCTCTATGTTTCCCCTCTCTAATAGCATCTGTATTCACCCATAACCCCAGTGTGATAGCAGTGTAAGATTACACCAAACTGTCAAGAACTTGGAGTGACATTGTAGGCTATTTTAAGTTGCCTACCATATCTAGGGAGATTTTGTGTGTGTGTGTGTGTGTGTGTGTGTATGGCAGTGATTCCATTTAAGAGGGAGAAATAAATGAAAAGAAATATAGTGAGTAAAACATTCAGTAAACTAAGCATGAATTTAAGGTAGGTTTGTTTGTTTCTTAAACTCAAGGAGCACTGAACTATGTCCCTATTCCTTTTTATTTGATTTTGAGACAGGGTTATATTAACTTGCTGAAATAGGCCTGGAACTTGGGATCTGCCCCAGGATTACAGATGTGCGATATCACACCTGGCTTAAATCTGAGGCCTTGGTGGGAGCTGTATCACTTGTATGTGTAATTTATCATGAGGCAATGGTTGTATTGTGAATTTACTTGCATACTTAGCATCTTAATGTTTTTGTCACATCTTCTTTCAAGGACTGGGAGTTCTTAGTATTTTTCCTGTCTGTGTAGGCTTAATAATTTTAAACTTCTATTTTGCTATACTGGTGATATGGAGAGGCACATTCCCGTATAGTGTATCTTAACACAGGGATTAGATTTCAAGTCAGTATTACAAATTTGAAAAATGAATTTGATTAAATTTGTCTTTAGATGTCTTAAATTGTCCAAGTACAGTGCATTCCCCTCCTAAATGCATTTAATTGAGGGGTGAATTAAACTCTTTGTGACTGGCTATAATTTTTTTTGAAAACAAGATAGGGATGGCATTATGCATAGTGTGGGCAGTTCAGTCCAATAACATAGGACCACCACTCAGTAGCAGATGGGAGACATGACTGACATCTCTCTCAGTTCTTGTATACCTCTTTTCTTGTAAGCATCTTCCTGTAATGATTGTAATTTTGGTACTTAAACATTCATTTCATATAAATAATGCAAATTAATGATAGACATATCTGCCTATCTCTCCTTTTCACTTAAAGGGATTTTCAAGATCAGTTTTGACTTTTTTCTTTTTACCTAAGCCTGCTTTTAGAGTTTCATTTCTGTTTCCATTGTTTTGTATATATAACTGTGTGTACTTCATAAAGTATATAAAGGCAAATCGTAGTTTTTTTTTGTGATTATGTATATATATATAAACATTTAGATTAACCCAGGTAGAATTTCTCTACCTGGTAGGAACTTATCTTCTCTGTGTACTGCAAATTCAAATGCAGTATAATATAGAGTAACTGGAGTAAGAAGCAAAGTGTTTACAAATATGTGAGAAAGACACTTATTTTCACCTAGATCTTTAGGTTCTTGAATTAGTAGTTATTTGAGCCACATTTTATTTCCTGTTTAGAGCATATATCTTTCAAAATAACACCATCTGCCACTGTTACTGGGATTTTAATGGGTATTTTCATTGTCCCATATGGGCAACTACTTTCACATGTTAAGACAAGGTAAATCCCATAGATAGCTTGACTTTTCTTTTTTGTTAATTCTGTGAAATAATTTTCTTGAGTGGAACTTGGGTTCATAAAATCAGGGTTATTGTGATGGAAAGGGCCTGTTGGATTGGTGTAGCAAATCTAGTTTTCCGTTGAGTAGATTGTTAGTGCTTCTATGAGGAGAGAAGATGGGTGTAGCATCCAGATGTTCAGTACACTTCTGATAAGTGTTTCTACATTGTAGCATAGTGTGCAGGGAATAGTATTGTCTCAGTCCTCAGCCCAGGATTTGTATAACAGGATAGTTATAGGGTGAAAGTTACTCCTGCCTAGCAAGATTGCATGTGATGTGACATTTGTGTAATTGGTAAATAGTAGGGGCCAAGTTCTATAAATACAAATCTATTAGACTGCCTGCCATATCCTTTAGTATGGTATTTTAATGAAGAAGGCTTGCTATAGGATTTATAATAGAACAAAGAAAGACAATTGAGAGTATACTGTTTTACATAGTTTGATCATACTTCATTTTGACAACATTATAAGGAATTTTCACTGAGTTTATACTATTTCTATAATTTCCTTCATACTTGTTTCCATCCAGTTTCATGTCCATCTTCTGTATTTTTTACCCTCTTAGCTGTTCTTTTTTCTGATCCTGTTTTATCCATCTGGATAGCTTCTATCCAGAGATACTGTAATATCTATGATTAAGGGCTAGTTTAGTTATGAGTTTTAGACTACTCATGGTGCCATGCCTATAATGCCAGAACTCTTGGAGGGTAGGACAGGAGAACTTTTAAGTCACAACCTAGCATGGGTGACCTAGTGCAACCTATCTCAAAGTAAAAACATAAAAGCCTGGGTATGTGGTTCAATGCTAAGGCTCTAAGTGCAATCTTCAGTATCGTCCTCCAGGACCCAAAAGATTTCTAGAGTTCAAAATCTCCTTTGTTTAGGTACGGGATGAATTAAAACAGCAGTATATTTCAGGTTTGCTGGTGATTTTTGGGGTTTTTTGTAACAACAAAAAATTATTTTTAATACAATAAGATCACATTCCCCAGGAATCCTACTTCCACTTGTATAATATCTTTTATTTTTGTTAGGTTGAAACTCCATTGGAAGAAGCTATAAAATTTTTAACACCATTGAAGAACTTGGTCAAGAACAAGATAGAAACTCATCTTTTTGCTTTTGAGATTTACTTTAGGAAAGGTAGGCAATTAGGATACAGTAGCATTGATAAAATGGATTACTGTTATTGCTTAGGTATAATAATGCATCTCTAATGGCCTCATCACTGTAGGATTTATTTCAGTAAATGCCAGTGCCGTTTCCCCATAGAAATGCCTGCTTGCTATATACAGAATGTTATGGTGACAGTGATGTAAGACATTAAAATCCTAATGCATGTACTATACATGTATACCCAGGATTAACGCCAATATGGTAATATTATGGTAAGAAAATTATAGTGGTACTTAGGACTAAAATCTTCAAATAAATGTTGGCCATTATTAGCTATTTTCATACATAGAAGACATAATCTTAGGAATAGACCTTTGAGAGATATAGTATGTTGCTAATGGAAAATATGCACAGGAGGGGAGATTGTCCATTAAGAAGAGTGTGTAAGTAATAGTGATATTGTCTGTATTGCCTGGAACGAAGT
Source organism: Hydrochoerus hydrochaeris (assembly GCA_004027455.1). NCBI lineage: Eukaryota > Metazoa > Chordata > Mammalia > Rodentia > Hydrochaeridae > Hydrochoerus > Hydrochoerus hydrochaeris. The sequence goes on along the minus strand of PVLA01008412.1, from coordinate 53,705 downwards.
AAAAGATAAGTGAGAGGTCTTGGTTTTCGGGTTTAGAATGTTATTGTACTGAATTGATGTAACCCAAGTGTTTGGGTGAAAAAAAATTAATGATATGTATTGGAGGGAAGTTACTTCAATCTTGTGTTACAATTCAGATGTGATTAAGCCTAAATCCACTTTTTCCTGTTTATGAAGTCTTGAGCTGCCAATGGTGGGCAACTTATTTTATCAAATGATGAAAATATGTCTTTTTCTTTTTATAGAAAAGTTTCTTTTGATGCTACAATCAGTAAAGAGGGCATTTGTTATTGATCCTAGTCATCCCTGGCTTCATGAGTGTATGATTCGACTCTTTAATACTGGTAGGTTTTACATTTTCCATTACTCAAGCATTTAATTGTAGTAGTTGATAGTGCCTATCTAAGTAATCTGTACAATTTTCCTTGAACTTGGCCATTTTAAAGCGGATACATATTAAATTAATGAAGGGAAAATAAGAGCTCTTTCCTTTGTGACCAAGGTCTTTATTTTAAGGCTACAAATACTGACTTGATTTTGACAGAATTGTTTAGTCCAGGTATTTAAGAATCACCTTTGCTTCTGTTTCTGTAAAGTTACGTGTTGGGGCTGGGGATTTAGCTCAGCAGCATAAGTGCCTGCTTGGCAAATGTCAAGTTATGAGTTCAATCCCCCCCCCCCAAAAAAAAAGAGAAGAAAAGTTACATGTAAGTTGAAATTTTGAATCATATTTCATTGTGTGAAACTTCTTAGGAATTTGTTTTAAAATTGACACCTTTTCTCCTATTTATGTCTTATAGATTTCAGTTTACATGGACTAGGCTTGCTTGACACAATCCTTTAAGAATCATAAACCTTTTTGTTATTTTTAAAGTTATCTGTGTTCTTAAAAATTTTGATAGATCAGTACATTAATTTTAATATGAAATAGAACTAAAGAATTTTTAAAATAGCTTTTTTTTTCTAGTCATCTCATTTTAAAGTCAAATTTGGGACTGTTAAAGACTGCAAACTACTTATTCTAGGTAACAGAATATTTAGTAATGAAACAAAGACTAGAGCCCAGGACTTCATATTGTTCTTTCTTCTGCAGGTTAAGTATCCGTTATCTCCCTTATCTGAAATGTTTGGGACTAGAAGTGTTTCTGATTTTGGAAGTGTGTGTATGGGGGAGGGTGTTTGCATATACATGATGAGATATCTTGGGGATGGGCCCAAGTGTAAGCATGAAATTTTATGTTTCACACACACCTCATACAGATAGCCTTAAAACAATTTTATGCAATATTTTTAATGCATTTAATGTCATGGTCTATCAGTGAAAAAAATGTATAGAATTTTCTCCTTGTGGTACTTAACAAGCTCAGAAAGTTTTGGATTTTAAAACTTCAAATTTCATGTTCTTGATTTGGGAGGATCGACCTCTGTAAGATCAATCTAGAATTTGGAAATAATATTAAATTAGCTACCTCATAAAAATTCTCAATGTAATATTATGACCACATTATAAAACAAAGAAATCCCATTCTCATGATAATACTAGTAAAGAATTTTAATTTTTAGTTGTTTTTTGTGTACTAAAATTTGTTTTGAAATCATAAAGACTGATAAAAGACTCAGATAATAGTTTTAATTATTAGTCATAGTAAGTTGGAAGTCCTATTGCAATTAGAAAATGCCTTTTTTTTTTTTAGACAGAGTCTCACTGTGTATTCCAGGCTGGCCTCTATTTCACTGGCATCCTCTGCCTGTGTCACCTGAGTGCTGAGATTAAGTGTGCACCACTTCCCCCAATTTAGAAAATGCTTTTTGAAATAATTAAAAGTTAGATATTATAAGCTAGCTGTAGTAGTACATGCTTGTACTCTCAGCACTCTGGGAGGCTGAGACAAGTGGAGCAAAAGTTTGAGCCCTGCCTGAGCAGCAGTGATTTGGTGAGACTCTTTCAAATAAAAAGTAATAAAAGGACCAAGGATGTAGCTCAGTGCAGAGGTCTTTGGTTCAATCTCTAATAGTGCAAAAAGAGGGAAGGGTTTTTGAAAAATAGAGTCATCTTTTTTATTCCCCAGGCATTTCTTCAACAAATATACTTGGCACTTAATACTTTTTAAGTCATTCAATTATTACTGTTTAAGCCTTGTTTAGTGTTCTCATTTATTTTGCTATATTGAGTGGTAATTATTTAGTAGGTAGTATAACTTGGGTAGTGAGCAGTCATCAATCTTACAAAAAATGTGAACATTGTCTACCAAATTATTAACCATGCCAGCTATCCTGAGACCCTGTGGTGTCTCCTAGAGCCCCATGAGAATCTTTTATACGAACTAGTGAATACTTAATTTGTCTGCTGATAAGTAAATAGAATGAGCCAAATATTTTAGTTTTAGAATGTCTGAAGACCCAAATCAAAAGCTGCTTTGAAAAGTTCTTATTTTTCAGCTGGGAATGGTAATTCACACCTGTAATCTCAGCTTTAGTGAGGCTGAGGCAGGAGGATTGCTATAAGTTTGAGGCCATGTGTTAAATTCAAGGACTGCTGAATTATATAGACTGGCTCAAGAAACAAAATGAAAAAATTTTTAACTGTTCTTTTTTTTTTTTCCTGGACCGGGGATCAAACTTACGACCATGTGTTTGCCAGACAGGCACTTATGCCACTGAGCTAAATCTCCAGCCCAAATGAAAAAAATTTAAAAAACTTTTCATTCCCAATCCATTATTAATTAATACTCCATTCACAAGATAATTATTCTGTCATGGAAGGAAGTGAGTAATTAAGATTTTTGCTTTCCTGAAACCTCTGTATTTTTTGTTAATTTTACCATTTTCAAAGGCTTCCTGGATTTTTTTTTTCTTACCCACTAGTTTTTAACAATAGTTAAGACATAAATCTGTGCCACTTGGGATTGCTCCCCCCCTTTTTTGAAGATACAAGTGAGATTTCATTATATATAATTCCAAAGTACATTTTAATTGTTTTTATTGGAATGGACTTGGGGGAAGAGCAGTTTACACATAAAATCTATATAATTTAAAATGAGTGAGCTGGCCAGGGATATAGCTCAGTGGCAAGCACAAGGTCATGAGTTTGATTTCCAGTGTAAATAAAAATTAAATAATGAAATGAGTGGGCTTCAGTCTGCTGCAGTAGTACAAGCCTATAATCCCAGCCCTGAGGAAGGATGTAGGGTTTCAAGTTCCAACCCTGCCTAAGAAATTTAACAAGACCCTGTCTCAAAAACAAGAAATAAAAGGGAATTGGGATGTAGCTTAGTGCAAAGGGCCTATGTTCCCATCTCACTATTGTCAAAAGGTTGAAGGGTACTTCAGACTTTTTTGAAATTATTAAATGAGGAAGTAGGTTTTGCAAACAGTTGTTAGTAAAGCTGGGAGACAACATGCACACATATATAGATTTGTTTTTATTTTTGTGAGTTTTGTTCTTAGCAACTTTGGTTTTCTGGGGAGATTATTTAATAAGTTAATGAAGACAATGGAAACCATGAAGGGTCCTCTAGCTGTCAAGGGAAGTATGCCATTACTTTGCCAGCCATATAGCATCCCAGGAGTACTTCAGGCACACCAAAAGGTCCCTGGAAATCACCTTTTATTTTATAGAAAATCTGTGAATTTTGAGACTGTTTATTGGAATTGGCCATAATTTAACAACTTTTCTTCCAATTTCTCTCCTACTTCTCTGAAAAACAAGTATTGATAATTTGCCAAAGGTGCAACTATTCAGTCATAATTGTGTATATTAACACATACTCAGCAGGGTTGTAATTCATGTGTCTCACTGCCAGGGGACTTAGACCACTGGCAGTGCCTGAATGACTGTCCCATCAGGCAGCTGTTTATTAATTTATTAATAAAAAGTGATAAAAGTAATTCTGTTTGTACAGTAGTACAAGGCTCCTGATGGGACAGCCATGCATCTACTAGTGGGAATGGTTAAATTCTTTACCTGGTATCTCATTTATTTGAGTCATTCATTTCCACAGGATAATAGAAGAAATGCTTCCTAACCCACAAAGGGCATATCAGTGAATTATTCAGTATTAACATGTAGGATATTTTGCCTAAATATTTACTACTCAAAATTAAGTTTTTAAACTTAAGGTAGTGAGCCATTAGTGAGATAATAGCATCAATTATTAATGGGTCATTACTAGTATTTGAACAATCTCATCTGGAAACAGAACTGTGTAGAATATATCAGCATGTATTGCACATGTGTGAATATAAGATGATATATATTTGTCACAGTATCAATACTTGATTGCAGTCAAGATTTGAAAGCCACCATCATTTTTTTTAACCAAAAGGAAAATATTACTGGGTGCTGAATATAAGAAAAATAGTAACTGCAATTGACTGAATATCTCTAACATAAATAGCATTTCACACAGTAGCTTTTCCTTATTCCAGTCCTAGGTTCTGCCATCACCCTATCTTAGAGATCAAGAAATAGGTTCAGAGAGGTTATGACTTCTTCAAGCCCAGATCCACACGCAGGTCTGTCTATATCCAAAACTCCAGACAGTCTGTAGATACCATAGTAACAAAGAAATAAAGCAAAAGTTGGATTCAGTCCAGAGGGATTGGGCTCTATTTTTTTCTTCTCCAAGTCCCAAGGCCTGAGAATATGATGACTACAGTGTATTTATTACAGGAAAATGCTTTGGTGGTCCTTTGGAGTTTATTATAAGATAAATAGCTCAATTCACATAGTTCCTGAAGATAAAGGTCAGTGAAGTCAACCATGTTTTTATTTTTGTTTTAATGATTAATGTGCCTTACTTGGGTGTAGAGGAAGGAGAGGGTAAGGAAAATTGTCTTCACCCCTACATATTTAACAGACAGATGTTGCCAACCCTGCATCACAGATTTTACAGTTGAGGTGTGGGGACCACCCTAGAGGCTTAGAAAGCCGTAAAATTACTTCTTTCTCTTTCTTTTCTTCCTTCTTTCCTTCCTTTTTTTTCCCCTTTGTTTTTGGTAGTTCTTGTATTTTCTTGAAATGAATCATCTGTCAATGAAATTTTTCAGTGCTTTAAAAAAATCATTGTTCTTGTGACATATATTCTAATTTATATTAGGTAGGCTCTTCAAGTGTTATGAGTACAAGTTATTTAGTTTTTGTATATAATTGCTGTGTTTCATTGTTCTCATCAAGTAGATAATTTAACAACTACAAACTTTATCTGATTGCTAAGAAATTCTGTTTTTATTCAGCAGTGAGTGAAAGTAAAGACTTACCTGATACAGTTAGAACAGTATTAAAACAAGAAATGAATCGTCTTTTTGGAGCAACGAATCCAAAGAATTTCAATGAAACTTTTCTGAAAAGGAATTCTGATTCATTGCCACATCGATTATCAGGTAATCACATTACTTTTGTTCTTCTTGTAGCTTTCTCAACCTCAATAATTAGTGGACCGTGACAAGATAAGGTACAGGATTAGTCAGAAGAGATAATATGCATGTGAAACATCTCAGTCTTATAAAATAAGCAGTTAAAAGTGCTTGCTATGTTTTTAGAATTTCTTTAGACAAAGTTGTTACTATCACTCATTGAGCATTAGCATTACAAAGAGGTAAGTGTGAGTAAATGAAAGTGTAAATGTACAAAGGAGGTGGAATTTGATCTCACTGTTGTTCTCTTTGTGCTTGTGAATTTCATTCCATATTATCGTCACCTTCTATTTCCCATGGTTATATAGGTGTCACTCTTGGCAGTGCTAAAGACCTGAAACTATCTCATAGTTCACTGAAAGCCTAAGGCCAGGGTCTCTGCCCAAGAGCAGAGCCCGTACTTTGTGGGACCATGTGAGTGGTACTTTAGTGACGTGCTCATTAACACCTGGCTGAGACCTCAGTAGCTTTATTTGCTTTTCTGGAAGCCTGTGTTTGTCTTTTTGTCTCATACCATCAAGGTTATGTACTTCCTCCTCATCTCCCTCTTCCCCCTTGGCGTTTAATGGTATTTCCCTCACAACCAAATTATTATGTTTATTTTAGAAAGAAAACTATCCATAGTCCTACCACAGAAAGAGAAGTATTACTAGACTGTGTGGTTTTTAAAATTATTTTTGTTTGTTTGTTTTTTGAAACAAAGTCTTACTGTGTCAGGCTGGCCTTGAACTCACAGTGATTATCCTGCCTCAGCCTCCCAAGTGCTGGTATTATAGGCATGTATCACCACACCCAGCAATTGTGTGTTTTTATCTCTTAGACTGTGCACATTTTAGTAATACATTATATTTTGTTACCAGTAGACATACATAATAAAGTACCATAATGTGCTCTACTTTGGACATTTGTGCTATTTGTTAGGCTTTTTATTCACACGTATTTACTTTTTAGATAACAGTGTCATCAGTAGCTCATTATTCTGATAAAGTGCAACATTTTGTGTGCACATAGCTTGCATCTTGTATTTGAATGAATAGAGGATAAGATACTGGGTTTACTTAAAATAAAACTGATTTCCTTTTTTCTCACATTTAGCTGCCAAAATGGTATATTATTTAGACCCTTCTAGTCAGAAACGAGCTATAGAGTTGGCAACAACACTTGATGAGTCCCTCATTAACAGAAACCTCCAGGTAAAAGTTTTTGCCGATCTCTATGTAAAAATCCTATCTACTTTTTCTATTTTCACTACTAGGAATACTTTTTCTTTGTATTTTGCATACTGTTTCCCAAATCATTATGAATGTGTATCTATTACTAATCTTAAATTTATTTATGACTGAGGGTTATATGCATGGTGTGTTGGGAGGGTGTGCATATAAGGCTGCTTGGCACTTAATAACTGGATTCACACCTTTAACTTGGAACAACCTTTTAGAAATGTTTCAGTGCTGGGCATGGTGGTGCATGGCTGTAATCCCAGCATTCAGGAGGCTGAGGCAGGAGACTTGCTGGGAGTTTGAGGGCAGCCTGGGCTACATAGTTCAAGGCCTCCCTGAACTACAGAGTAAGACTCTTTCTAAAACAAACAAACAAACATGTTTTATAGTGAAATTATATAAATTCCGTAGTTATTTTGGGATTTTAATTCATAGCTGTGCATTTCTGTGCAAACAGTTGTCTTAGTGAAGATTCTTGACAGAGACTGTTAAAAAACTTTAAAATATGTGACTGTGTGGCAAATGTTGCTTCTAGTTTAAAAACAAAGTTGTTACCTCATTACAATGTATTTGCTTAAAGATAATGTAATATATTCATTTAATAGTAAAGGAAAGCAATGACTTTAAGAAAGAAAAATCAGACCATTTGGTTGATAATTATTGCATCATTTAGATTAGAAACTATAATTAGGGTTTTCTGCAAGGTGACGTTTTATAAGGCATCGTGTATCTAGAAAGTAAGTAATGTTTTCTTACTGAGAAGGTTTAAGAAAGAAAATATGAAAAATCCAAGTCAACCTGAATCATTTAAAAATACAGCAAATGGAAGAAATACAAGTTTAGTTCCAAGGAGAGTTCGCTCCCCATTTAAGAATCAGACTTACTTGGGGAGTTGTTGAGTCATTGATTTTTATCTTTTTTTGTTTTAATGGCTCTGTTGTTTAAACCCAGGGCTAAGCAATCAACCTAACACAGAGTGCATCCTCAGCCCATTTTGTTCTTGCATGAAATGACTGTGTTCGGGACATTTTTCTTCTTAGTTGTTGGCTATTCCTTAAGATACTCCATAATTTTATTACATAACAGAACAGCTGTTTGATTTTGCTGGATGACATTAAGCCTCCAAAATTTAAAACACCTGCCTGTGTTAACTGGCAACATAAAATTTGACACTAATGTACAGGAAGTATTTATGTTTTCCTAAATATGTCCATTTCTTTGTGACTTTGGAAATCTGTCAGCATTAAAATTCACAGTAAAATGTTTTCTCAAATTATAATGTGTTATTTTCTCTTTCTTCAGACTTGTATGGAGGTATTAGAAGCCTTGTGTGACGGTAGCCTAGGAGACTGTAAAGAAGCTGCTGAAGCTTATAGAGCAAATTGTCATAAGCTTTTCCCTTACGCTTTGGCTTTCATGCCTCCTGGATATGAAGAGGATATGAAGATCACAGTTAATGGAGATAGTTCTGCAGAAACTGAAGAACTGGCCAATGAAATTTGAACATCATTAAACAAGCAAATGGAATGACTTTGGACCATATCTAGTGTATAATATTTTTGTCACGCACCTGCTGCATTGCTCTAACTTACACAGAATGAGAGGAGTAAATGTTCTTGCCTTCAAATAGTGTTTTACGTTTTTTATCCTGCTGAAAAAGTATATATAAAATATCTAACATTACAGGATATAGGTTCAGTTTCTTAAAAAATTAAAAGCTGCTAAAATTGAGGGTTAAAAAAAGATACCTTGTCCTATTCCTACCTACCCACCCATGTTTTTAAACTAATTTATATACAATCTGGAGGCTGTTACAGCTAACAAAGCAGGTGTGTGGCAGAAATATTACCTTAAATTTGTCTTGTGAGATTTTACTATATCTCAGACAGCATACATGCTGTTTTAGCACTGGATTCTTTCACTGAGCACAAAGAGTTGTTGGGGCTTTAGCATCTGACTGATTTTGCTACGGGGTTGATTCTGACCATAGGAAGTATGCAACGTGAATCACTATTTACAGAGAAACCTACAACAGATGCTTGATGTTGTAGAAACTGGGACATACAGATACCAAGCAGGATTATAAGAAACCTAGAAGGTGTTCAGTATGCTTGTTGTGTTTTCAAAATTCACTGTTCATGATCAGTTCGGTGTTCTTGTACCACAGTTTTTAACTGAAGGAACCAGTTGGAACAATCTCAATTTTAACTAAAACTTGAAGAACTAAAATAACAATGCAAACCTTTCAGCATTGTTTTGGCCAAACTTGTTAAAACTGTAATGCAAGAACCAAATGCACTGTGATGTGGTACCAACTAATTAGCAAGCATGAATTTTTCACCCAAGAGTGAAAAATCTACTACACCCAAGGAAAATCTACCATGGCTTGAACTTAAAGAGCAGAACTCCTGACTACCATTCTATGACTGATCAAGAGACTAATAGTTTAAAACCTCAGCAGGCCTTGTTCATGATATGCAGAAAAAAAAGTGCTGCAGTTTAGATACCTCTGGAATTTTTCCACAGTGTCACAGGTTTGTAATACTTGAAGCCCTACATTTCTAAGAATATATTTCTTGCTCAGTTGTTTCAGGCAAGCCCAAGACTTTGTAATTTTTAAAGGGCCCAAGATTTTTTTTTTTTTTCCAGTAACAGACCAGCTTCTTTTTCCTGCAGTTACAGATGTAATTTCTTTTTTTGTTGTCAAACATAAGGTACCAAATATGATGCAATAAATTGTTTTGAAAAACAATTGTGTGAATATTTCCACTAATCTGTGTTGGGCTTCTGTGAAAATACACAGGTGGAAACAGAGGTGCAAGCCAGAGGCAAAGTAATATACTCTGAGGCCAGTAGAGAGGGGAGCTTTTTGGAGTGTGCTAACTGCTGATGTCAGTGAAGTTCCGTAATGAAGTAGAATGCTGCTCCTGCATTAAGATTTCATTGAGGCCTAGAATGGTGGCAGGTACTATGAATGTAATTTATAATCTAAAAGGAAAACTAGGAACTGCTAATAATTTAATTGGGAAAATGAGCCTTAAACCTGTCAAACCTGTACACTGAGAACTAGCCTCAGGCTCAATATTCTCATTGCATTTGCAAGATCTGGGAAAATAAGATTAAGTAAAATTAATCAATTGTATATATAATTGAACTTTTTGTAGTCCTTTTAGTTTATAGAGTATGTACTCTAAAGGGAATTTTCAGAAGACCTGATCATTTTATTGAGTCTTTCATAGTACATGACCTGCATTCCACATCCCAGTCTAACACTTTAGTGACATACAGAGAAGTATAAACTGAACTCCAGTGCTGTTTTATTTTATTAACTGGCCCTGTCTCAGGAACATCTTAACAGATGGCAAAAAAAAAAAAAAAAAAAAGAAAAGAAAAACAAAACCTTTGTTTTTTTACTTCTCCTGTGAGTGGCAACCGAAGTTCTTATTGTTGGGAAAGAACACTAGTGCTACCTCTGCCACTAATGAGGTGTTTGGAGGAGGCACCAGCCATAGAATGGGGTATATGTGTGAATTTTGTTTAAACTCTACTGTATATTGAAATTGAAATTCATCTATCTGTCTTGACTGTTCAAATGATGTAGATTGTCTTAGAATGAATATTCAGAAATACTCAGAACTCTAAATGCAGATGCCACCCTTGAGGAGCTAAATTCCTAACATGTATATTGTATTCCAACCCAATTTTACTGGAACTATTGAATAAATCTTTTATTTTCTTTCAGGTTTACTTGATAGTGGATACATTGTCTGGTGTCAGAGGACCTTGACTGGGTTCATTTTATGTCCAGACATCACGCCTAAAGCATTGTACTGTACCATCTTGCTCTGAGTAGTATCAACTGGATCATCTCACATTTGCTTTATTCATTCTATTTCAGATGATACTGTGGGGGGAAAACAGGGTTAGTAAAAACAAGTGGGAGGAAAATGCAGTGATGTAATTGAAACAAGTGCCTTATGTTTATTGCTAAGAACTGGTGTTATCAACCCTTCTGATAAGAAAGGGTCCCTTGACCTGTGTTAACATAGGAAAGTAAAGTTCTTTCTGTTTTTCTTTATATTCAGTTACTCTTGTCATTGCTCATTGAAAATCTAAACCTAACTAGGTTAGTTTACTCAGCTTTAATTAGATAGTTAAGTCATACGTTCCCACCATTTTTCTGTATCTATTTATTATGCACAATAATAAAGTGTGATCTATACTAGCATGACTGGAAGTAGTGCCGATGTTAGTGAAGAGCTTTTCTGTGGGCTTTATCAGGTCCTTGTTTTTCACAGTGGTGTTTGTACTTGATGATATATTACTATTATAGCTGTGAAATGGAAGCTGTGACTATATGAAGAGGTCAGAAAAGCACTGTCCCAGATTCAGGTAGGTTCTAATAAATTCAGGGAAATTTCTTTTCTGTACAATGTCTAGGAATATTTTAGTTACTTTATGCCACATTTGTTTGGGAAAAGATAAAAAATGAAGTATTGGACAAGACCAATATATACTTGTCTTACTGCCAGTCTTGAATTTTGAAACCAATAAGAGAATTCAAGGTAAGACTGGTACTTCTCATGAAGGCTGCCTTCCAATTCTATCTATTCATTCTCTATTTTTAAGTCAGAGACTTCTTGATACAATTCTGGTGTCACCTAACCTAGGTAGACCTCCTGAGAAATCTGCATAAAATGATGTCCCATGAAATGGCTAAGTTGTACCACAGGGAGCAGAAACATTAAGTTTTCTTTGAATTTCATGGTTGAAAAATCTTACAACCTGTAGCAATAAAACACTTTTCAAAAAGATGATTATTTATTGAATTGCATATTTAACCTTTGTATGCAACTTAGGACATATTGAAGTGAAAGTGTTGGTAGTGTGCAGGAGATTCTGCTGAAAGAATGCTCCATTTTCATTGTACAGGAGACTCTTATATACTCTGCAGGTTCTGTAGTGAAACTAGAAAACACAGTTTTGTTTGGACAGTAGTGCCCCTCATTAGACATGAGAAAAATGGTGAACAAAAGGGCTAAACACTTCCAGCCCATCCATATATCCGGTTGTCTTTGAAGCACTGTCATTTTGGAACTGTAGGCAGAAAAAGGAAGAAAACACCTGGTACTTACATGAGATAGAACTTACACTATTCTGCCAGGGATTTAGCTCAGTGGCATAAATGCCTGCCTTGCAAGTGTGGGGTCATGAGTTAGATCCCTGGTACCAAAAAAAAAAAAAGAACTTCTACTATTCTATTTTGGATAAGCTTGAAAATTCAATATTCAGTGCTCTTTATAGAATTCTCTGTGCCAAAACAGTATAGACTTTGTTTTAAGATTGCCTGTAGCAAAGTTGGTACTTGACAGTCTAATAAAACCGTTGTAGTCTGTAACATTTTAAGAGTCAGGGTTTTTGTCCCTATTTAAAGATCTGCATTACTTCATAGAAGTGGATAATTCTAATTGAAAAAAATGATGAATATATGCTGGAAGTTTTTCTATCTGTGATGAAAGATTTCTGCTGTTGCTAAATCTTCAACATGGCCTCAATAAGTACAAATTATTTTTTCATTTTGAAATAACCTAGGAATTGAAGATGCTTTTGGAGTATGTTCTGGATTCCATGGCTCACTCTTACCTAATAAAGGGTTTATCTTCTGTATTTAGTTACTGGTGTGTTGTCTTAACAAAATGGGAAGGCTCTAACATTCTAGGGTTATCTTCCTGCTCTACTGGGGTTTCCTAACTTTTGGCTTTTATAAATTTGCCACCTGTTTACGTTTATCTGGAAGCTTATTAAGGCCATCATCTTATGCTTAATGCCTCACCCCAAATGAATAAGTCTTCCAATATTATTTCTTAGTAAATCATTAAATAAGCTACCACCTTACATATTTCTTTATGAACCACTTATTACCTTCAAGTAGACATACTGCTGCTTGATACCTTTAAAAATGAAAAGAATGACTATTAAGGAAGCAGGTAATCTCTGTCCTCAATTCTGTTTCCTTCAACTTCTGAACTCTGGAATACTAAATACTAATTGTAACCTTCATTAATAACTTAGAAGTATTCACAAGCATGTGTTTAGCTAGCATTAGTGTACAGTTAACTTCTGTTTAGTTCATTGAAAAGGACCTGAGAAATGGTGCAGGCATACCTGTAATCCCAGCTACTCAGGAGGTTGAGGCAGAAAGAAGGATCACAAGTTTGAGCCCAGCCTGAACAATTGAGACCTGTCTCAAAAAGAAAAAAAAAAAAAAAAAACTGGAGGAAGTACAATGCAACGCGAAGCCCCCGAGTCCAGTCCTCAGTACTGGGGGTGGGAGTGGCTGTGGGTAGCTAACAATATACAAACTGCTTCACTTGTAAATTTTTTATAGCTGGAAAAGTTTTAAAGGGCCTACTTCAAACATTCTATTAACATTTCATTCTTTTGACAGTAATGTCCAGTTATTTGAAGTTAAGTGCTTTATTTCAGACTCAGTCCATTTTTAATGTGGAATATGAAATCTTAAGGATTTACACTGGGTACAGCTGGTATAAAGGATAAACTAGGTCAGTGCATAATTTGCTATGAATGTTATTGTTGTACAGATTGTAGGAAATAACAGTAAAGTACTATTAATTTTCATATCACCTGTAAAGTTTCACAAATTTTTATTCTTCTGTAGTTGATGTAGAGTATTACCATTAATTATCCCTCTTTGTCCCTCAAAATACCACAGATCCATTTTCTTATGTTAAGAATACATTTCTCATGTAATTTTTGTTTTTTTCCTGTAGTTGGTCAGAGCAGTGATTGTGACTGGCCTTGTAGGAAGCAGATGCCTGGAGGACCACCCTCTCATTTTCTCAGTTGTCTGTTCATTGTGGCATTGGTTGGCAGTGAATCTACTCATCCTTCGTGTGTTTAGCAAACAGCCACCCAGGTAACCCCATGCCCATTGGAGTTAAGTTACTATGAGGATTATTACTCAGTTTTGAACATAAGGGCACTGGTAACACACACAACCTACCCAGAAATCTTCCTTTGTTTTCATAGCCTGGTATCTACTTTACTCATTACAAGGAAAACACGAGAAGAGGATTCTGCAGAGCTGCTCTGTAAACACTTGCAGCCAGTATCTTCACAGCAAATAGCTGTGCTTAACAGCTGTGCTCTATTTGGGATAGACAGTTGAGTCAATCCCTTGTGTCATAAACTAACACTGGTTGTGTGTTAGAATCTCAGTGGGACCATGGAGACAGCCCTTAGTGCTCAGGCTCACTAGCAAAGAAGATGTGGAGTCAGTACTAGGCAATGGCCGGTCTGCCTGCCTGCCTTTCCTTTGTTTCTTGGTGATACCAGGGTCATCCAGAGTTGAGAACCATTCTTCAAAGAGGAAGTTAAAAGTATTTTATTGTCTTGGAGATTTTTCTTGAAAGAGATCAAAAGGAAAATAATTATGGATTTATAAAGAGATTAACTTCGACTTAAGTGGAAACCCAGATTTGAATCTTCTGTCAGGAGCTTTCTAGATGGTTTCAGAGCCCATGCTTTTCTGTACTTAAGTCATGTTGTTACCATACTACCTGAGACATACCAGAGCAAAAAAAACAAACAAACTTAGTTTTGTTAGATACCATGGTAACTTAATTCCACTGAAACAGCTTTTAAATATAATTGCCATAGATAGCAGACTGTGTTAGTGGCTAAGTGCCAGAGTGGAAACGCATTAGTGGGTCTTTAAATAAAGGAGCTTATATTACTCCATGAAAATAAGTAGAATCAAATATCTGTTCATTATGCCTGCAGGACTCTAATTTTCTATGAACAAATGAGTCACTATTACTAAATCTTAGTTGTGAAAAGAAGCATGATTCTAGGACAGATGGACTCAAGCTGGGAGTGTTTGCTAGGTTGAATTGAGCTAGAAAGTAGACTTTGCAGCATTACGTATCAAAAACGTACCTGTAGTGAGGATGGTGGCACACAGCTGTAATCCTCACACTCTGGGAAAGTAAGCAGGAGCCCATTGAGGGCAGTTCAGCAATGACTTAGTGAGACCCTGTTTCAAAAAGGACTGGGGATGGAGCTCAGGCCCTGGATTCATTCACCATCCTACAAAAAACAAAAAATACCTCATTGAAAACAGCATTCTGGGTTGGACTCCAAAATCTAATTTAGTACTTTTCTTCAGGAAAATGGAGATAGTTTTATAGACCAACCTTTAATTTCACTTTGTTTTCTAATAGTTAAAGACTGATAAATGAATGTAGCTGATTCTGTACTATCCATTACTTATGTTAAGCTTATAGATGTGCTGTTCCTTCAACCTTGCAAAGTAGGAGGTCTGAACTTTCTCAGTGTGTGTGCACACAGAAGCCTTTCCTCAAAGCTTTGTTATTTTCTTTGATCCTGTGACTGCTAAGTTTCTGATACAGTTTGTAGTTTGGTGCAACAGTAGTATAATGCAGTTAAAAACAAGTTTTTAGGTCAGACAGAATTAGGTTTATGTAAATTTATAGTCTGGCTCAAGTCTGTTAGACAAAATAGTAAGTTTCTAGGTCAAAGAGTTGTTGGAAGGATTAACATTAAGTGATTACAGCAAAGCCTGCTATGCAATAAACATTTATTTTTTGTGATACTAGAGAATGAACCCAGGACCTTTGCACTGAGCTTTTACTTTTCTGATACTGAACCTCACTGAGTTGCCCAGGTGAAACTCAGAGTCCTTCTACATGTTTCCTAAGGGCAGGGATTACAGGCTTGTGTCCCTATACCTTGCTGTAAATATCTATTTTAAATCTGATTATTTATAAATTTCTTTTTGTCAGTATTGCCACATTGATTATCCTAAAGTTTTCTACTGAAGTAAATTGCCTTGTGCCATTGCAGAAAATAGTTTACATTCCTTTCCTAGTTGTTGTTCGTGGGTTTTTTTTGTTTGTTTGTTTGTTTTTTGAGACAGGGTCTTGCTGTATACTCCCAGCTTGCTTTGGCCTCACTGTGTAGCCCAGGCTGGCCTCAAACTCTAGGCGATCCTAATTGCCTTAGTCTTTCAAGTGCTGGGGTTACAGGTGTGTGCCTCCATGCTCACTCAGCTCCTTTCCTAGACATTAACAGCTCAAATTACATTATTTGTGTTTTCTTTCTACTTGCTAGTACTTTACAGTTTTCTTTAGCACATATGTGAGAAAACCACCTCTGGTATGCTTCTACCATGATAGTTTTGACATTTGTTGAAAGCCTTAAATGTGTCAGCAAGCCTGATTTCATGATGCTGCTATTTAAAATTACTGAAGAGATGTAAAATGAGAATCGTCCCAGCCTCCTTTCCTCCATTTGTCTAGTAATTGTTGAATGTCTGCTACTGCCAGGCAATACACCTCATATTGGGGTTATGGGTTCTCACATGCCTCCTACAAGAGACTGGCAAGAAATGATTGCAACAGCAATATGTAAACCCCTGGGAATCAGTGTCCATTTGATAGTATTTGCCTAAGCACTCCAGCGAGTGAGATGGGTTTATATATTTGGAGATGACCTTACCCATGTAAATAAAATCCAAGAAATGAGGATGTGGCTTGAAGTAAAGACAGAGTTAATGACTTATTAAAAAGACTAGATTTAGCGCTTTGTGAGCAAAGGACATTTGTCGAATTAAAGAAGTACAATACATACTGGGTACAATTCTGATAACCGTGTATATTGGTGGGGCTGGGTAGCAAGATTGGAAGCATCAGGACTAACCTAGAAACTTAAAAGTGGCAAAATATTTAGTTATCCTTGTTAATTTTGGGTTTGTTTGGGATCCTTGTTTGAACATTAAAAATGTTTTTAGTTTTGTATTGCCCAGCAAATGTATAGAAAAGTGGAGTAATTCACTCAGAAAGCAGGGAAACTCCACTGGAAACATGACTCTTTGGGTCCTATGCTCTCTCAGAATGTCTCAAGGTACTTTGATTTACTAACAGTGACCAGAGCTGGGAACAAGTAGCATAGGTCTGTAATTTTACCTACCTCAGCAGGCTGAGGCAGGAAAATCACAAATTTGAGCCCAGCTTGAACAAAAATATCAAGATTATCTCAGGATGTTTCTTTAAGGATCTGGGGCTGTAGCTCAGTGGTATGGTGCTTGCCTAGAATAGATAAAGCCCCTGCTTCAAACCCCAGTTACTAGAGGTGGTGGGGATCATAAGGGCAAGTTAATAGGATATATAATGTAATACTTGAGAAGAGAGTCAGATGCCTAGTGCATTATTTTACTTGGTGATTTCCAAATCTTTTTGTTGTCCTTTCTTCAAAGATGAAGATATGTGTCCCAGAGATATTAAATGATTTGCTAAAGGATAGCCAGCCAGTAGTAGAAAATGAGGTCAAAGAACTCATGTACTGATCTTTCCCTGCATTGTTTCTCCCTTAACAGCTGGTGGCTCAAGGTCACATAATTGCAAATATTACAGAAAGAAGAGGAAGCAGGTTCTTAGTTTCAAAACAAGCTACACTACACTGTGTTCCTGGATTGCATTGTTTTGCTAGGGATTATTACTGAATTTCAATGCCTTGTGCTATTTTTAAACTTCTTAGAAGAAAATAATTGAGATAAAATATGAATACTTTTTAACTATGTATTTTTAATGGTTTTATTTAAACTATGCATTTTAAAACAGTGTTTATCCATTTTGGTATATATAAAATAATGCTGGCACTGCTTCATGTTTCAAACTGTTGCTTTTTTGATAATCCCATTATTCTGGCATTTGGAGTTCTTTTCTGAAAGAGAAGTAGATTTGTAAAATGGTGGTAAGTGTCTGAGATCATTTACCAAATCCATGAAATCAGAACCTACGTCCCGGTATTTCTTGTGCAAAGTATATTGCTGTACAGAATGACTCCAGAGTGTGTGTATGGCTAATAGCTGTCCCATTATAGATGTGTTCTTGGGTAGAGACTGCCAGTCTAGTCTTGTCATGTAGTTTAGGTTGGCCTTGAATTCACTGTGTACCCTAGACTGGCCTGAAGCCCATAGTAACCCTCCTGTGTTAGCCTTTTTAGTGTTGGGATAACAGCAATGTGCCACCACACCTAAGTGTCCTACTAAAATATCATACATAATTTGAAACCAAGAAAGTGGAAAAATCTATCTGTACTTTTAACTATGGTATTATATTACAGGCCTACAATTGAGAAACTCCTCAGTAAAGTCAGGAAAATGTTACTGCAAACTGAAAAATTACGGATTCCAATGTTCTTTAGGGGGGCAGAGATTTAGCTCAGAGGTGTAAGTGCCTGCTTGGCAAGCATGAAGTTGTGGATCCCTGGTACCAGAAAGAAAAAAAAAAAATCTTCTTCATTAGTGCATGAGTGACTTCTGCAGCTGGGGAATTTAATGTTCTTTAGGTTTGACAGTTGCCAGATCATTTTATCAGTTTAGCAAAATCTGTTTGTACAGAATAGTGGAAATTGAAACAGGGAAATAGATTGAACAGTGAATGAGAGATGAAGATAGAGACATCAAAATAACACCATTTTCCAAAAAAGGTTTGAGGTAGACAGAAGAGCTGGCAAGCCAAGAACATAAAGAGATAAAAAGAGGGGTCATGGTATTTGAGAAACTTGAGCATGTTTGTAATTTGAGTAAAAGGAACTTGGAGAGATGGAAGGACAAATGGAAATAGGGTATAACAGAAAATGGCCCCTTCAGCCAGTATACTCACTTTCTTAGTTGCCCAGGTAGTAGTTCCTGTTCAAGTTCTGGTAGCTTCCATGTCTTAGAAATCACTGGTCACCAAGATGCAGGTTGTATAAACTAGTCCCCAGTTGACAAGCCATTGTGCCTCTGTGCTTCCTGCTTGCTTATCCCATATAATCCCTATACCATCAGAGATCAGGGCCTGATACTCTGGGAATGATCTCAGTCATTACCTGTCATTGTGAATAAATTTGCCTCCAAATCCTGGGTGTTGTTTTGGAGTTTTCTGCTTGCCATAGCATCTAGTATGTCAGCCAGGAAGACCAACCATGCTGACCTCTTTTGTTATCCGTCGTGGCCCTCAAGAACAGAGAAAGGACCTCCCCGGGTCCAGACAGGAAGGCACGCCCTTGAGATTTCTTGAATCCTCTCAGAGGTCTGGTGGAGGATTCCTGACTCCCTGTTTCAGCAGCTCATATCAGACCCCAAAGGAGGAGGATGCAATCTGTCTGCCTGCTTGCCTACCTGATTCTGGTAAGATCCATGGGGGGTATCCCAATTAGTTTGTCAGTCCTGCTCAACTTGAACAGAAAGGGAGTCTGATCTACTTTTGTTAGAACCACCCTCTAAAGAAGGGGGGTTGAAATATTTAACCTGTGAGTGCCTCCTAAATGTGTAATTCAGTGGTCAGGACAGCGCAAACAATAGCCTGCTCCATCTGTGCACCCAGACTGGGAAGCAGTGCTTGCAGTGGCTGATTAGGCTCTCGCCTGCTCTACCGTGGAAACTGAGATGACATAACAGAGGCCTTGCACTGACCTTAGCTAAGTCATGTCTAAGTCCCTGTGAGGGGCACCCACTATTTGTTGCACAATCGTTCAAGGGTACATAACGTACACTAGAAAGTTGTAGATGGGAACACATTAGTCAGAACCCACAGTCCCTGACTGTAGGTAAAAGGGCTTTTGCGGAGTTTAAAAATAAGACAAAACCAAAAAACACTCCCTGTCTCAAAAATAAGACCCATTCTTCCTAAGAATTCTGCCTTGGTACTCTCATCAGACACTGCAGTTGCTGCCAACTCCTGTAGCTTCACTCCCTACTCCCAAGTCATCTACTAGCCAAACTGGTTCCAGCTATCCACTGCCTGCATTCAGCTACAGAGGCCCTCCTTTCACAGCCTCCTGCTTACACATCTATCCTGGTCAGGTAGTGTCATCCAACGCCCATGCGAGATGACTGTCAGCAATTCCTTCTGAGTTTTACATTTTGGCTGAGGAAAATTGGACTGTCAGCCCTCACAAATGAATTGCCATGGCCTTTTGAAAGTTGCCTTGCTGGGGATATAGCTCAGCAGCATAAGTGCGTGCCTGACAAATGCAAAGTCCTGAGTTCAATTCCCAGTACAAAAACAAAACAAAAAACCTCAAGAAAAGAACTTGTGACTGAACTGAGGATATAACAGTGGCATAGTGCCTGCCTGGCAGGCATGAGATTGTGGGTTCAATTCCTGATATCCAAATATATCAATAAAAAATAAAAGTTGCCTTGTCTAGAAACAACCCAGTTACGCACTTCTCAAAGGGATTGAAAAGGGGGCAAGATGCCTATTAACTACTGTTACCCAGAAACCTGATAAAAAGCACCTGATGTTTGTAAAAAAAAAAAAAAAAAAATCCAGTCTGACGGCCATATTCTCGGTATAAATTATCAGGACTGTAGACACTAAATAAATAACTCTCAAAACCTTTAACCTGGATCAGATGACAACTCTTTCATCAGTCTGATGATCTTAAAGTAGACGAGACCAGGCTCCCTTCTTCAGCTGGGCTACTGGGTACCCACAGTAACATCATCAGGGCAAATAGGTTTCTTGTTTCTTGCCCCTTCTGCCACATACAGACTTACAGCCTGGGAGGATATCTCATGAAACATGAATTCTGTATGAGCTAGTTAGTTTCCCTCTCATTTAATCCTGCACTTTAAACTCTTTTGACTGTTCCCTGAGAGGAAGACAATGCCTGCATCAGCCTGAAACAGAGAACCACAGTCTCAAAGTTCTTAATACTCTCCTCCTTGGATGTATAAACTAAAGACTTGCCTCTGGGCCTAGTCATCAACCATGGCGCCTCACCATGACCCTATTGCTGTCACATGTCATGGGAAACATAAGTATCCAGCCACACATCAGCCTGATAAACTGTTAATTGATTTGGCCAAGATCTTGGTTCCATCAACAACATAACCATCACCTTACATTCTGACATTCCTAACTCATACACCTTTTTTGGTCTGTTACTCAGTGGACCCAAGAGTTTGGGAACTCTCCCACTATTGTCAGGGAAACTGTGACAACAGATTTGGTCTCTCAGCCAGCCTGTTTCTCTGTCCCTTCCACAGTTCTATCACTGAGCCCTGAGATTGGCCAATGACCACCTGCTTCTGATTGTAAAACTCCCATCTTGGGGAACCCCCACCAGCATCAAGTAGTATCCCATGCCACAAGAGGCTCAGCTATAAATTCAGCCACACACCTAGAGGCTTCGAATACTTTGTAGACTGTCAGACTGTTAAAATATACCTCTCTGGCCTGTAAAGCCTATTCCAGATTTCTGAGCTGTCAGTCCCGCCATGAATAACCGTGTATGTTGTCTCAGTCTTCTGCCACTCAAAGCCTTCTGGTACATGTGCCTATACCAAAAAAATGCCTTTGGTTGGCTCCTGTCAGCCAACCCCTCTTCACAAAGACTCCTGTTCAACCTCCCTGAGTTTCAGAGACTTTGTTTACCCTCTTTAGAAAAGATCACTATACTTACACATGAGCTGCCTGCTGGAGTGACACAGAAGCTCTGCTACAGTACATGGCAAAAACTGGATACACGAAAATACTCCACAAATCTTGGAGCTGCGGCTGCTATAAAATTTGGATCCTTGATTGCACAAAAACAGCGATGCTTACTCAGACTGTCAGCCTCTGGGTGTACTCCGTGGTATACCTGCGCAAACATTTGGGTCCAGCTGCTAAGGGCTGCCTCCCCTCTCTGTCTCTGCACCCTTTTACTGGCCTGATCAAGGAAGCTGACAAGCTCACCTTAGTCCAAGACCTAACTGCCAAGGGGCCACGTGCTTTACTGGGATAAACTGTTCTAAAAAATGGACCCCCCCATGGATGCTGAGTCCACCCTGTTTATAGATGGAAGTGACTCTATTAAGAATAAAGTCCAACAGGCTAGATATGCTGTGGTTGCCTTGGGCAAGACTGTTTTGGCTGAAACTCCTGACAGGATGATCTGTATGATAAACTGCTTCCTGTTGCTGTTTGGAAACCTGACACCAATGGCACAAAATAATCCATCCAGAGGCCTAACCCCCTCCAGGGATCTGATTGAAGCATTAACCCCAGCCACCAGACCTTCCCCCTGCTATGTTCTGCAAGCTCAAGCTGCAGCATTGGTATCCCCATACTCGTGCAGCCAACGCAGGCTTCAGTGTCTGTGTCACTACCTCTGACCTTCATTCCCCATCCATACTGAGAAGACAGTAAAAGTTTGTAGGGTCCTGCTGTAAAAAATCATCCCTACATATAGCCTACCTTTGATCATTGGCAGTGAGAGTGGGCCTACATTTGTAACACAAGTAACTCAAAAACTAGATTAAATAAAAACTACAAACAGTATACAGGCCACAAAGATCTAAAACATTAAAACAACTTGTAACTCACAACCCAGATGCATATTCTTCAAGTTTTAGAAATCCAGCTTTAGATCCACTAAAAAGTTTACCTGGTTCAGACAGCTCACTCTGAAGAGATGGCACGCTCAAAGCTCTGTCCTGGTCACTTTGGATGCTCACCAGTCTGCAAATGGCAAAAGCGTGAGGATACAGTTCATGGGATTGCTTCATATCTATTCCCCTTGATTTTTATGTCTTTTCAGGCTGCTTACCCCAGTCCTTCCTTTCCTGTTTACCCATGGTTTTTTTTTTTTTTTTTTTTTTTTTTGCCTGAAACTCCATAGAAGGTTTCCCCAAGAGAATAAAACTCAAAACATTTGACCCAGATTTGGTCAAGCATCTAAGACACACTGGATACTCCCCTAGATCAGATTAACTTCCTTACTCCCTTGTCACAGTAATGTTACAGATCAGACAGCCCTAACGTATGTCTCTTCCTACAAATAACTTAGGAAAAAAGCTCTGTAAATAAGACAATCTTGGGGAGCTTGGCTAGGTCCCATCCTAGGATCGTTGACAACTGTGATTTTACTGCTTCTGTTGGAGCCCTGTCTCAGAAGAGCTCATGTAATGTGCAAAGATTTTCTAGGAATACTAAAAGGGGGCAAGTGTAACAGAAAATGCTCCCCTCACCCCAGCCAGTATACTTCAGTTTCTTAGTTGCTCAGGTAATAGATCCTGTTCCAGTTCTGGTTGCTTCTGTCTCTTAGAAACAGCTGGTCAGTATGATGCATGGTATGTAAACCAGTCCCCAGTTGAGAACCATTCTGCTCCAGTACTTTGCTTGCTTATACCATATAAGCCCTAGACCATCAGAGATCAGGCCTTATATTCTGAAATGATCCTAATCAGCATCTGTGGATATAAAATACGCCTCCAGGATATAAAGAAGACTGGAAAAGTGGCCTTGAGCAAAGACACCTATTCTCAACAACTATAGTAAGGAAATGATTACAAGTAAATCTGTAGTTTTTTTAAAACCTAAATTCATAAATATCAGGTTTTATACTCATGAGTTAAAAACTGGATCAATGTTAATAAAACCAAGATAGGGTAATTTGTTTGTACTTTGCACTATTCATTATAGTCTCTAATAAATCAGCTTTCTAAAATATGAAAGTTTTAGGAACTAAATGCAAATTTTTGCCTAGTTAAAATTCCAAAGCTAATTTTAGGTTGACTTGCCCATTTTTTTTCTGAAGTGCTTGGGTGACAGGGTGCCTGCCCCCTGTAGTGACAGATACCTACAAGGTCAGTTGCATCTGCTGCTGAGTTTATCTATGAAGGTGGTGAAATGAAAAGTTCTTTGTTGCTCTAACCCTGGGTAAACTTGTAGTAGTTGTGAGAGGAGACATTGATTCTAAGTGTTCAATAATAGTCCTTGTAAAGTAAGAAGTAATAGGTGACCCAGGTGCAGTGGTATATACCTATAATCCTAGCTACTTAGGCTGAAGCAGGAAGAATCCAAATTCAAGTTCCACCTGGGTAACTTAGTAAGTCATTATTTCAAAACAAAGAAGAGCTGGCAGTATAGCTCAGTCATCAGTACCATTAAAAGAAAAAAGTGATAGGTAATTATCTGTAGATTATGAGTAGGTAAAATGAGAACACAAATGGTTTCAAGTAGCTATGGCTAAAGACAGAAGCAGTTATGAACACTTAATCTCAAAATTGACTTTGAAATCATAAAAGTTTTGTGGTTTAGGGACTTTCTAGGACCAGATCGGTTAAAAGACGGATCCATAGTTGTGTGTTGGATGTAGGAGAAAGAAGGGAGTTGAAGACCTGCACCTGATGTGGAAGCCAATGGGACCAAGAATAAACTGAAGGAGGCCTGCCCTCTCCTACTGTGTGTCCCTCCTGCCCAGACCTTACTCTGCTTTGGAGGGCCAAGGAGCAAGCCCGAGCATGGAATTTAAGTTGCACTCAGGGAAGAAGGGACTGGGAACTGAGCCTGACCCCACCAAGGTGCCCGTGCTGTACAAGGCTAGCGTCGTCCAACATTTGTCAGATGAGACAAAAAAGGCAGAAAGATCCCAAAATATGTGACCTGTTTTAATGGCTGGAACTGAAGTTGGGACAGATGGGCAACCAAGGATCATTTGCTTTGTGATATTGATGAAATGTGCAAGAAAAGCCAGAGCCCTCCTGAGAAGCACAGAAAGTAAAGTGTGCAGGTGGCCTAGTGCTGGTTTTGTTTTGACAACTTCCATGTTGAAGAGAATGATAAAAGCTCAGTAAGAAGTCCCTCGGGTGCCAGCAGTGAAGAAAAAGATGAAAAGACTTAAGCAAAGACTGAATCTAAGGGAGAAGAACTAGAATCCAGGATGTAGTGAATTTGCAGCTTGACGATGACTGTTACTGTATTAGCAGAAAGGACAGTGAAACTTACATGCTGCACCAGCATCAACTATTTTAGAATCCAACAGGAAGCACTGTGCCATCAGCGCAGCCTTTTCAGCCTGCATCAGCCCTCGTCCTGCCCCGTCAGCTGTGCTGCCTGCCAGGGTGAACCCACTTCGTGTCTCAGCAGCCAACCATGTGGCCCTTCGTTGCGCGGTGGTGGATGGGTGACAGTAAGCTTGGGGAATGCTCCATTGCTTTTTCTCTACCAGGTGAAACAGCTCAGTATAAAGAGTTGACCTGTTTACATTTTGTTTTCCAATTGAGGAATGTGTCACAAACACTAATAGACAGAAGAAGCGCTCTTTTTAGCCTGTGGAGTTGCAGTCCAGAGTCAGTGGGACGTGAGTGGATGAATGTATTAAGAAGTGCCGCAGTCTCGGCAGCCGGCCACACCTCCCACGCCCAAGCCGATCCTGCAGCCGCAGAGACGGGGCACTGTGCTCGCCTGTGCCTCTCGCTCTAGCAAGTATTACTCATGTTTAAAAAATGAAAAGGGCCAGGAATTTAGCTCAGTGGCATAAGCACCTGCCTGGCAGGCACAAGGTTGTGAATTTGATCCCCAATACCAAAAACAAAACTAAACAAACAAAAAGAGAAAAACTGCTGAAATTCCAAAAGGGTTCTTTCCTAGAAGCTTGCATTCAATATTTGATACTGTTTGTAAAACTTGCAAAAAGGCCCTGAATGTCTTACTGAAGCACTTTGATCTCTTTCTGTATATTTTTAACAAACTGTAAAATGACTTTCCTAGAGCTGGCTTCTGTCAGTGCCTGTGAGACATGCTGCTGCATGCAGGGCAATTTATTAAGTTTCGATGGTTCTGTGAGAACAACTGCTGTGTTCAGCTTTGCACTCTGGGTTCCAAGTGAGGAACTAACAAACTGGCAGGCATTCTTACAGAGAGTAGCAGCAAACGGCCCACTCCACGGGTGGAGGGCAGCAGCAGGTCCTGTGTGAGGTGCCGCATACTGTGGTTACTTCTGTAAAGAATTACTTCCTGGGTGCTTGGAAGTGCTGTGATGTGACGGCTGCTGTTGCACGGGCCATCTGTGTTCATAGTAGAACACTGGTGAACACGTGTGTAGCTTACTCTTTTTATTAGGGGCCGGGGATATAGCTCAGCAGCACAGGAACCTGTCTGCATTTAGTTTTTAGTAATAACCACATCACTTACTTGTTAGCATTGAACAGTTTTATTTTAGCAAACTTTTCATTCTTGTAATGATGCTGAACAGTTCTGTCCAACAAATTTTGGACAGAACTAATCTTAAAAAGTGGTTCCAAAAGTATTTTAGAGGGCCCTGATACTGATGGCAAACAAAAGTTGGAACCATACATTCCCTTGTAAATTCCCCCTCAAAGAAACATTATTTTTGGTAACCTGAATACCCATCTTAGGGGAAGGAAAAGAATTAAATTATATACATGTATCTTCTCCCTATGATGAGTGTAATCAGTTTGTACTGGAAACGTATACTAATAAGAATTGTAAGACATAAGTATTTGTAAGGTTCAAATCAGACCTGATTCCCCATTGCTCCAGAGGCAGTCAGTGCTCTCTGCAGGGAACTCAGCTCAGTACCAAAGCTGTCATCCGCAAGCACAAGAAAGGAGATAAGATGAGACAAGGAATTTTGCAGATCCTGTGGACATCCGGAGACACTTGAAAATTTATACTGGACCCTTTGAGGACTTTGGCCACTGAGGCAGAGGCAGGAGGATCACCATGAGTTGACTGTAGCACTGGGCTACATAGTGTGTTCAAGGCAGCCTGGACTACATAGGAAACCCTGTCTCCAAAAACCAAAAAAACTCTTCCTGGCTAATGTCCCCTACCTTCTTTCCATCCCTACAAAAGGGTCACACTTCTCTTTGTTCATGGTAGATAGTCTTAGCATGCAGCCTGCATCCAGGCACAATAAAATCCACAGCATGTTGCCTTCACACAAGCCAAGTGGTCTCTGCTTTCCCCACACCCTGCCCCATATATTACAGTATCGCCTCTCTTGTTTGAGGAATGGAGATGTTAATGAACTTGAAGATCAGGCATTACCAGGGACAATTAGAATGGAAAGCTAAGAATATAATATTGAAGTCATCCAAAATCGCTGCAGGGAATGTGGGTGAAAAAGTAAGGTTGAAGTGGCCCTGAAACTGCTTGGTTGGATGATGATATCTAGGACATGATTAAATGAAGTGGAGTCTGAAGGAATGGCATGAGCCAGATGTAGTGCTGCAGGAATAGGAGCGATCTGAACTTTAGGGCCAAAGTGACATGAGGTTGTGCTCTGATGGTTAGTGGATGTGAGGGATGAAATTGGATGAACTGAGCTCTAAGGGATTTAGGACCAACACTCAGAGGAGGCTGAGGCAGGTGGATTGCCAAGAGTTTGAGCCCAGCCTGGGCAACAAAAGTGAGTTTAAGGCCAGCCCGCATTAATAGTGAGACCCTGCCTCAAAACAGAACGAAGTTTTTAAAGATGAATGAAATGGTTTAGAAGACACTATGAGACCAAAAATAGCAGCACTAATTCAGAGGCTTCTGGTCTATAGGATTGGAAGGAACTTCTAAGGAAGCAGTGCTTTTGAGAGAATGCAAGGAGGTGAAAGACATACTCATCAAAAAAGCTGATGGCCAGAGTGAGTTTGTGGTGACATAGGTTGCCAAGCCTGTGCAACAGGGGTGGAGAAAGCACACTGTGAGGCTGGGGAAAGGGTTTCCACCAGGTACCCAGGCAATCTGCTGAGGAGAGGGATGGATGAGCAAAGGTGCTGTGTTCTGAGCAGTGACCAAGTGTAACAGAAATGAAAAGTTGGGGTGTCCCTGAAGGTTTTGGCTTCTGACCAAGTTGTTTTTAAGCAAAGCTGATAGCCAAAGATCCCAGACAGTGATGTGCTTTACCTTGTAGAGGGGTTCGAGCCCCTGGGTTTTGGTAATTGCTGGGTCCTTGCTAGGGCTGCTGTGCAAAAAGCAGTGATAGTGTTCCGTCTGCTTCCTCACGGGGCATGAACAAGCAGCAGTCGATTTCCTATACTGCTCGCCAGGCCTGACGTGCAAGAGACAAAACCCAACAACTGTGCTCTATCTATAGTACTGCACCCTCTTTAGCATAAAGATTAGTATCTGTGCTTTATAGGATGCAGTCTCTTTTCCTGCTTTGGTTAAAGATAGATTTCATTCCTTTTTTTTTTTTTCCAGAATATATGATATAGTAGAAAAAGCATGGACTCATACAGAACTGGTTCTAAAACCTGGAAGCTTCTTGGGCTATTTACTTAAACTGAAGTGAGTCTTTATATGCTAGGTAAAGTAGACCTTGTATAAGTTGTGCATAGAAAGAAAGTACCGGATAAATGCCCCCCTCATTAATTATTTACTAAAAGCATTATCAAGACTCTCAGCCAGGTACCTGTCAAGTCCTGTGAATCCAGAGAAAAGAATGCCATGACCTTGCCCTAAGATCCTCGAAGTCTAGGAGGAGACAGCAAAGTCAATTCCGTGGCAGCTGGGATGTTTGAGTGAATACACAGACAGGATAGCAGAAGTGACAGTGGTTTCTGACTCCTGCTCAAGGTGGAGAGGCAGGGATCTTCCTCGACTTGCTTTGCAGTTTTTTCTGCTGCCTCCTTCCACACCCTGGGGTTCAGTGTAAGCACATTTTCTGGACGGGTCAGTGCACCTTCCCCACGGTCCTTGGTGCTGGTGCCAAACGAAGAGCCAAGGAGTCAGATCTCCAGTGTGTAGCACATTGCACACCCACTCGTCAGTAGTGCTCTGGCTCAGCAGGAGTGAAAACAGGAATATAAGTGCTCCTCAAAACCTGCTCCTTGGCTTTTTGGGCACCACCATCTTCTTGGTTGTCAACATGAAAATCATCTTTGGTGTTTCCCTCTTCCTGATTTTCCATGATTTAACTTTTAGCAAGTTACATTTATTTTATCTGCAAACTTCTTTTAGATCCACTCTCTTCTCTCCATTTCCATGTTCATAATCCTTTTTTTTTTTTGGTACCGAGGATCGAACTCATGACCTCATGCTTGCCAGGCAGGCGCTTAAGCCACTGAGCTAAATCCCCGGCCCCATAATCCTTCTTTAGTAGTAGTATCCTCTCTTGCCTGAGTTATGGTAATGAGTTCTTTGTCTCCCTGCTTATAATCTTTCTCCTTGTTATCTGTTCTCCACAATTCAGCTAGAATATTACTTCCAAAATACAAATCTAATGCCTCATTCCTGAGCCTAAGACCCTTTAAAAGCTTTCCATTGCCTCATTCCCTGCCTCAAGACCCTTTAAAAGCTTTCCAAATAGCTCACAGGGTACTGCAGAATCACATCTGTGCTTACCTCTCTAACCACGCTTTTCCCTCATTTCTTCCACATGCTTTCACATTAGACAAACTCCTCGTCATCCCTAACCCCTTCACTGTGCATGGTGCTTGTTGGAGCTCACACATTTTCTTTCCTTGTGCTGTCAGAGCACTCCTAACACTGTGTGCAAGTACTTAGTTGTCTGTTTAATTTGCTTGTGCATGTTACACTGGAAAGCCTTGAGCATGTGGTTGTCATAGGATTCCTAATCACCTGCCTCATTGAGGCATGTGATTACTGAAGCAGTGTAGACAGCTGCACTGTAGCTGTCACACACTCTTTGGAAAGAAACGTCATTGCTCTCAGCTTTTCATATGTTCCCTGAGTGGCTGCATGTGGGAATTTGAACACTGTCAAGAATGTTCCAACAAATAGATGGCAGTGTTGTCTCAGAGTCTACATCTAACAAAAGTTGATTAAAGTTAAGTTTTGTCAGTGAGTTGTATGGTTTTATATTATTTTATGAGGTAATAATAATAGTACTTTATTTCATTGTTTAAACTCTAAACTTAAGTAACTAGTAGAATTTTTGTTTGGTTTGATTAGGTTTAGGTTTTTGAGACAGGGTCTCACTATGTAGCCCAGGCTGTCCTGGAACGTATAGCAATCTTCCTGCTTCAGCCTCCTGAGTCCACCATGTCTAGCTAGAGAGTTTTTCCCTCTTGTCCATCTATGGGAACAAAACAGTGTTTATCATTTTACCTTGTGAAAGGTTTGTAGGCATTTAACTGTAATAGTTTATACCTAAGAATATAAGTGCTTTTGTGCTCATCATGATTATCTTATATTGTCTATAAATCAAGACATAGAGCTTAATTTTTCATACTAATCCTTTAGTTAGATTTGACATCAAATGGTAAAAAAAACAAAATTGAGTTGGGGCTACGGCTTAGAGACAAAGAGGTTGCCTAGCCTACACAAGGCTGTGGCTTCAGTCCTTACCAGCTGTTATGGTTTGTGCCTGGATGTCCCCACAAAGCCTCATGTGATTGTAGGGGCAGGCTTCTAGAGTCTGTGATTGATTCCTTGTCCAATGCCGGGATTATGGGTGTGAGTGCTGCACCCACCCTGGGGCGGGTAGTGTACATATGACACAAGGGAGGGAAAGAGGCTTGTTCTCTCCTCCTCTCTTTTTACTCTTGTTGCTTTTGCTGTCTTCTGCCGCCATGAACTGTTGCTCCTCAGCCAAGAGCCACCCTGCCTCAGACCCAGCAGATTATGGGCTGAAACTTCCACAAACTGAGGTGAATAAGCCTTTCCCTCTTTAACTTTGGGTGATGGGTATTTTGTCACAGCAACAAAAGAAAAATAACCAACACACTACCACAAAAACAAAAAAGTGTTATTGACATATAATAAATCATGTTTAAGATGTATAGCTGACATGCCTACATGTACACTCATCAGCACAGTCAAAACACTGAGTGCATCCATTACCCCACAGTGGTTCCTCTTACTCTCTGTAGCCCTTTTCGCTTTGTGCTCCCTGCCCTTGCTCTGCCTGTGGAGTAGTTTACTGTTTTCCAGAGTTCTGTGCCAGCAAGATCACACTGACTGTTTCATGGTGGGCAGTGTCTGTTTCTTCAGCATGATTATTCTGAGTATCAGTGGTTAATTCCTTTTTGTTTTCGAGTAGTGTTCCCCTAGAAATAAATGTTCTAGAGAAACCAATTTTGGACCTCCTGTTATTAGAAGAAATTATTATGAAGCATTAGTATATCTGTCTTTTAAACATTTAAATGAACCTTTGTGACCAAAGAAGTCTGATAATATATGTTAATGTAATGTCTCGTGTGCTGTTTCATTTTTTTGTTGTTTTTTGGGGGTTTTTTTTGGTCTTTTTGAGACAGAGTCTCACTATGCAGTTCAGGCTGGCCTTGAGCTCACTTTGTAGCCCAGGCTGGTCTTGAATTCTCAACGATCCTTCTGCCTCAGCTTCCCAAGTACTGGGATTACAGGTGTGAACCACTACGCCCAACTTGTTTCATTGTTGCTAGTGCAAATTTCAAGGTTAATTTAGTAATTATGTAGAAAAGAGGACCACCTGACTGTTTCACATACCTTTGAAAGACCAAAAAAACAAAAAGCCACTTTGATTATTGTATGCCATCTTTCCCCCGTGGGACATCAGCCTATCAACTATTATAAGCTCTTTAAAGGAGGGTATCTGCCAAATACATAGTAGCTACTCATTAAGTGCCAATAAAATCAACCAGTAGGGAGTAGGAAACCGACAGTCACGGCCCAGCCTCAAGCACAGTGTGAAGACCTCGTGGGAGTGTGTTCTTGGAGCATGTGAATATATGTGGAGCCTGCACGTGCCACATGCAGCCCCTTACTAGCACTCGGCACAGGTTTTTCCCATAGCCGTGTGCTTCACCATGTTCCAGGCTGTGGTTTGAGCATGAGAACATGAACTTTTTAGGAGGACATCTCAGATGAAAACATTGTCTAATGTAAAACGTCTTGATAGGTGTGTACAACATCGGACGTTATTGGTAACAAACATAATCTAGCTGAGTCTTAGGTTTGTAACCTGCTTTTATACAGTTCTAGACCAAACTCCCAGCCAAATTGGCCTACACAACAGCCTTTAAAATCTTAAGATTTTAGCCATTGCATGCTGCTAGCGTAGAATTCACCATGTAATTCCTATTCCTTGTTTTGTTTGGGGGGTTTGTTTGTGGTACTGGGGATTAAACAGGTCCTGTCTCATCTCATGCAGGCTGGACAAATGTGCTGCCACTGAGCTACAGCCTTTTTTTATTTTGAGACACGGTCTTGCTAACTTGCCCAGACTGCCTCAAACTTGCATTTCTGAAGTCAAGCATGTATTTTACTTCATGAAGTATTCCTGGCCACTTTAACCCATCACGATGTTCTCTTCCTATAAATACAGCTTCACTTGACCCATTACATAGTTTTGGGAATATCTCATTGTAACAGCTCATATTACTCCTGATGATATTTTATTTATAGAAACCTTAGCTGACCATAGTGGCACAGGTGTGTAATCTCAGCATTCAAGAGGCTAATGCAGGAGAATTGCTGCAAATTCAAGATCAACCTGGACTACATAGTTCAAAGCCAGCCTGAACTACATGGTGAGACCCTAGCTCAAAACAAACAAACAAACAAACAAACAAAAAATAAGTCATCAAACTACACTGAGACCAGAGACCATGGTTTTTATATCCCTCAATATACCTACAATAAAGCATTCTACAAGGGAGATGCTGAATAGTACATGTATATACTTTTGTTGGTTGGTTAGTTTTTTCCAGTACTGAGGATACAGCCCAGGGGAGCTCTGCTATATCCCCACCCCTTCTTATTTTTTTATTTTGAGACAGAGAGTCTTCCTAACTTGCTCAGGTGGCACTCAAGCTTGCAATCCTTTTGCCTTACCCTCCCTTAGTGCTAGAATTACAGATGACATATTCCCAGCTCTAAGTGGATAAATATCATGTCCCTTGGAAACATCTTTAGTTTGTTAGCAAAAATCAGTCAATTAACATCACCGGAGTCAACCCATAAATACATGACATGTTCCCAGCTCCAAGTGGATAAATATCATATCACTTAGAAACATCTTTAGTTTGTTAGCAAAAATCGGCCAATTAGCATCACCAGAGTCAACCCATAAATATATAGAGCAAAAATAATTACATTTCCCGATGACCCATAGTAGTTACAGTTTCACATAAGGCCCTTAGATTGCTTCCTACATTAGTAGGTTCAGGAACTGTTTCATAGGTTTGTACCACCCGGCATGGTGGTGCACACCTGTAATCCTAGCACTCTGGGAGACTGAGGCAGGAGGATCACAAGTTTGAACTTAGCCTGGGCAACTTTTCAGGACCCTGTCTTAAGAAAATTTAAAAGGACTGGGGATGTAACTCATTCCAAAGGCCCTGAGTTTAGTCCTCAATACAAACAAACTTATTTCCTATCTTACAAGGTTATGAGATTTAGCTCTTCATATACATCTGAATGTATTAACACTATTCCTAGAGCATTAGAAGTGAAGTTGAAAGTGCTCCTGGGTTTAGCTTAGTTGGCTAAGGCCCCACTCTGTAAACATGAGGTTGTGAGTTCCAACCCAGAGGCAGAAAAAAAAAAAAAAAAGACTATAGAAGTGAAGTTGAGTGGGAAAAGAGGTGTGAAATAAAGGTATACAGGTAAGCACAAGCCAAATATAAAGTCCTGTATATCATATTACCAAGCATTCAGGCTTAATTAACCACATGTTATTGGCACACCGCTTAGATTTTAAATAGTGAAGTGAATTTTGTGTTTGTTCTTCATTGCTGTGGATGGAACCTAAGACCTAGGGCATGCTAAGTAAGTGCTCTACCACTGAATTATATCCCAAGCATTGGATTTCTTTTTCATCCTCAGGAGACTGAGGCAGGAGGATTTTCATGAGTTCAAGGCCAGCCTGAACTATATAGTGAGATCTTGTCTCAAAACAAAACAAAACCTTAAAACATAAGGATATCAAATGGAACCAGAAATCTAAGATGTATAAAAATGCAGCATAATTCAGTTGTAGTGGCACACACATATAATCCTATCATGTTAGGAAGCTGAGGCAGGAGGATCCAAATTCAAGCCCGGCCTGGGTCAATTTAGTGACTCAACAACACCCTGCCTCAAAAAAAATAGTTTCTGAGTTCTAATCTCCAGCATGGGGGTGGGGTGGGGGACATCAAATTGAACATTGGTTAACACAGAAATCCCAGCATAGGTACAGGAAGAACACTGGATAAGAACATTACATGGGTAAAAGGGAAGGAAATAAATATTTAGTAGATGTGTATTTGTCCTGATTTTATGTAACATCTGATTGAAAGCACTCCACCTTTGATGACATTAATTTTTTTTTTTTTTTGAGACAGGGACTAGCTATGTAGTTCGGGCCAGCTTTGAACTCACTATATAGGCCAGGCTGGCCTCAAACTTGTAGTGATCCTCCTGCTTCAGCCTCCTGAGTGCTGGGATTACAGGCATGCACCACCATGCCTGTCAATATTCTTACTTTTAGAGATAAAATTTTAAAATTTAAGTTAATTTCCTTAACACCACTAGTATATAAAATTTAACTGGAAACTATCTAGTAACTGAGCTCTTAGATAATTCACACTTCCTCCAAAAAACACAGTGGAAAAAGGAAATGACAACACTTATAATAAATATAAATATTATTTTGAGGGCTGGGGATTTAGCTCAGTGGCATAAGTGCCTGCCTGGCAAGCACAAGGTCGTGAGTTCAATCCCCAGTGCCAAAAAAAAAAAAAAAAAGAATTAAACTGGTATTTGAGAAAAAGCAACTTTAATTAGATGATGACTTAAAGCTACTTAATTATTTTAGGACCAGCTGTGAACGAGATTTTTATTGTTTTAAAGAACTTTAGAGTTATTTTAGATTATTCATCTGTTTTGCATTGCTAGGGCTTGAACCCAGGGCCTTGCACATAGCATGTACTTTGACCAGTGAGCTAAATCCCTAGCCAATTATTTTATATTTATAATTTTCCTTTTTTTGTTGTTGTTTCTTAGACAAGGCCTCACTATGGTAGTTCAGACTGGCTTGGAACTCACTGTGTAGCCCAGACTAGCCTCAAGTGTGTGGTAATCCTCCTGCCTCAGCCTCCTGAGTGCTAGGATCACAAGTGTGTGCCACTATGCCCGATCTAATTTCACTTTATATTAAATGTGTGTGTCTAGTACAACTCATACATTTATTACCATAGATGTTTGGGTTTCTTTTTTCTCTTTTTGGTGATGAGGATTAAATCCAAGACCTCAGAAATGCTAAGCATGTGCTTTATCTCTGAGCCACGCCCCTAGCCCAGTGTACCTTTATGATTATGATGTTATGTGTTGTTACTAAACTGGTTATGGGGGGAAATGAAAAGAAAGATGCTTCCTTCTGATGGCCACCAGATGGCAGGAGTGAGGAGCTGAATTGCTGTCCCATTTTGAGTAACTTTAAGTACACAAATCTACTATAGAGAAAAGTTAATCATTCATCAGCCTTAGCCCAAGAAAACTTCTCTTAACGTTTTGGTTTTTCCTTTATATAAAGGGTTTATATCAAATCAAAAAAGAATCCGTAGGTCAAATGTGAAATACATAAAAACTTTACACAGAGCTCTGAAAGAAATATAAGGCCACCTCTGTTCATCACCAAGGGGATTTGGTTTGTTGTTTTGTTTTGTATTTGAGACAGAGTCCAGCCTGGAACTCACAATGTACCCCAGGCTGGCCTTGAATGCCAGTGATCCTCCTGCCTCAGCCTTTCCGAATCCTGGGATTACAGGTATGCGCCACCACGCCCAGCTGAGAAGTTGGGGTTTTGTCTGCAGTGTTCAGAGCCGAACCCCACCCCTAGCTGACATGCTGATGCTGCCCTCCCCTTATTCCACACCCTTGGTAAAGTTTGTATTTTACAGAATGAGGACACAGACATCTTGTTTTTAATCAGCTGTTTTCATTTTTAACATGAAAATATGTAATGAGCACCTTTTGTATTGAATCGATGAATGCGGTTCTACCACATCACTCTTTTATCTTTTTTTATGCTGGGGATTAGACCCCTGCTTATGCTAAGTACACACTGAACCACTGCACTATATCTCCAGTCCCACAACTGGTTTTGTGTTTGGTTTGTTTTTTTTTTTTTTTTTTTTTTTGGTCTTTTTGAGACACAGCCTCACTATGCAGTTCAGGCTGGCCTTGAGCTCACTTTTTTGCCCAGGCTGGTCTTGAACTCCCAACGATCCTCCTGCCTCAGCCTCCCAAGTGCTGGGATTTCAGATGTGTGCCACCATGTCTGGCTTGAGGCAAAAATCTTACTATGAAGGCCAGCCTGGCCTCAAACTCATAATCTTTCTACCTCAGCTTCCTAAGTGGTAGGATTATGGGTAGGTAGCACCATACCCAACTCACATGTCTCTTTTTGTTTTTTGGTAGTGGTAGTGCTACTAGGGATTGAATACAGGGCCTTTCTAGTGAACTGCATGCCAGCACTTTATTATTTTAAAAGAGGGTCTTGCTAACTAAATTGCAACTTGAAACTATCTGTTTCAAACTCCCAGAATTACTGATGTGTGCCACCATGCCAAGCTCTGACATTTTTTTTAAAAACATCCTTAAAAGCTTCATAGTATTCTACAGGCATTTGTTTAAAAAAATACTAATTTTTTTGGAAGCAGGATCTTGAACTCATTTTGTAGCCCAGGCTGGTCTTGAACTCACAACAATCCTCCTGCTTCAGCCTCCCCAGTGCTGGGATCACAGGTATGTGCCACTACTCCTGGTAAAATTTATTTAAACCACTTTCTCAGAATAAATGCTTTAGAACTGGGTGTGGTGGTGCGTGCCTGTAATCCCAGTGCTTGGGAGGTTTGAGTTCGAGACACAGTGAGTTCAAGGCAGCCTAACTACATAATAAGGCCCTGTCTCAAAAAAAAGGAAGGGGGAGCAGAGATTTAGCTCAGCAGGCATAAAAGTGCCTGCCTTGCAAGCATAAGTTCGATCCCCAGTACCCCCCCAAAATCAGAAGTGTCCCTGTTGTACCCCATAAGCCCAAGTGTCGCTTTTACCAGGTCATATCTGCAAGGCACATGTGTCCTACAAGCACAGAGCGTGGTTCTACTGACCTGAATTGTGAAGCTTCTGGGCTTTGCTCAGGGCTGTGCTGCCTCCTCACCCTGAGGTGTAAGCACTTTCCCCTGGAAAGGAGGAAGCGCTGAGTCTTACCCTGGGATTTAGGGGAAGTTTGGGGTTTGGCAGATAACTTCCCTGCACTGCACAGGGACTAGCCTGGACTTGCAGCCTGAACCTACCCATGGCTGGCTGCCTGCTAGAACATCAACATCCCCAGCAGATGTCAACAAGACCCAAAGCCTGAAGAGAGAATGCTCCGAATGTCCAGGACTTAACATAAAACCAAGTCATCTAGGAAAGAAAGCTGCAGCACTGAGCATGGGTGGTAGAAACACCCAATGAAGGCTTTAAATCAACTGTCGGAAGAAGAGTCTCAGCTGGCCTCTCATGTTCCTGCCCCTCTCCTAGGCAGAGGTATCAGCAGCTTCCTTTTCCTGGACTTTGGGGACATTTGCCAGTGGCAGCCTTGGAGAACAGATGGTGTGTTCCTCTGGGCTCAGGCACGCCTGCTTGCCGCCCGTAATAAGAAGGGTAACATCACTCTCTGGGGCACAGCTGGGTAGGGTTGCAAAGGTTTTCTCTTGTACTAGAACTCACCACTTGCATGGGACTCACAGGGTCCTCGGTCCTCACAACGTCTCCCTATGAGTGCGGACGCCATGCCACCTGCTGTCAGCACGGGGAACACGTAGTCTTTGCACTCTGACCAGGAATGCCATGGCTTCTGCCCGGCTCCTTCCGGGAAACTGGCAGCATTGCTTGTTAACTCGCAAGAGACCTCAGCCCCTTCCAAGTTCTACAAGCAAGGTGCTTTTCAAACCGCTGGAAAAGTAGAAGCCAGCAGCAAAGAAACAGAAGATATAGCTGGCCATGTTCTGAAATCCTACTTGGGAGGCTGATGCAGGAGAACTGCTGCCAGGTTCAAGACCAACCTGGGCTACATAATGAGTTCAAGGCCAGTGTGAAATTACATGGGGAGACCTTGTCTCAAAAAAGCAAAAGCAAAAAAAGTTAAAGAAGATATATGTGAATTAAATGGATATTTAGGATTGAAAAATGCAATGGCCAAGGTTTTTTCAAATTATCAGTATAAGTTAGTGGAAATTAATCTGATCAACAAACAAGAAAGAAGATTGAATAAAGAATGAATAGAATAGAGTCTCGGGGGGACACTAATATACTAACTTTATTTTTTTATTATTTTATTTTATTTTTTAAGAGAAGGTCTTGCTATGTAGTTTAGGCTTTAAACTCTCTTGACAGCCTATGCTGGCCTCAAACTCAGACAGCCTCCTACTGCAACCTCCCAAGTACTGGGATTACAGGCATGTGCCACCATGTCTGGCCTAAAGGAATTCTTAAAAATGAATGACAACTTCTCAAATTTGGCAAAAGACATAACTGTATAGATACAAGAAGCTCAACAGAGTTTAAATAGGATGAAGCCCAGTAAAATAAAAATCTGAGCCAGGGATTTAGCTCAGCAGCATAACCGCCTGCCTGGCAAGTGCAAGCTCATGAGTTCGATCCCTGGTACCAAACAAACAAACAAAAAAACCAAAAATAAAAAAATAAAAATCTGAAAGAGTAATAAGATCCAAAATATACAATAGATATTGTAATAATGAAAGGGAAAGAAAGTGCTCAAAAGGACAGAACAACTGGGATAGGGGAAAGGAAGAAAGGAAAAGATTCTACGTATGTTGGTAAACATATAAATGTATGTGTGTATATGTATGCTAGATAACTGTGCTACTAATCCCTGTTAGTTCTTTTTGATAAAGAACAGTTTGTGCTGTCATTGTTTGATTAATCACTTTTGTGCCTAGATTTTATAACCTGAACAGCTATGCAATATTATTAACTAGTGTTAATTCGCTACTTTTTCTGAAATTCTTTATCATTTCTATCCTTTTTTTGTTTTGCTTTTTAAAATTAATAAAAGACAGAAATTTAAGCCCAAATATACCAGAAAAAATGCCAAAGGAAAGAAAGAAAGAGTGAGTCTTGAACTACCAACACAAAGTTTTGTGAAAACTGAAAATACCCAAATACCCATCTGGGATCAAGATGAAATAATGGCACTCAGATAAAGAAAAACTAAAGAATTTGTCTCCAGATCTGCTCTATAAATTTGCTGAAGAAAATTCTTCATCGAGGGAAGTGATGCAAGGAGGAAGACTGAAACATGAGAATGAAGAAAATACGGAACACAGGAAAAGCACCAGTAATGCTGACTCACTGTGTAAATACAGAAGGCTTCTCTTGACCTCTTTAAAACATACTGAGCCAGCTGGGCTCAGGAGGCTGAGGCAGGAGACTCACCACAAGTTCAAGACCAGTCAAGGCTACACAGTGTGTTCTGCCTGAACTACTTGGTGAGATTCTGTCTCAAAACAAAAAAACAAAAACAAAAACAGCCCTAATGATAGTGTTCAGTAGATGTCTTTGTTAAATACTGAAGTTTCACTTCTGGGAGAGGCAGTCCTGCAGAACCAGACAGCACTTGGCATTTTGACAGCAGCACAAGGCAGGACCTGTAAAACTGTCAGTCAAGTGCTGGGTCTACAGACCTGATAACTCTGCCCATGTCTCCTCTGCCTCACAGGACTTAGGTCCAGGCTGTGTCATATCCCAATCCAACGTTAGAGAAATGGTGTGGGCTTGGCTGTCTTGATGAGCTGGGTGGACGTGGTTAGTAACCATTGCAGCCTTTGTTCTTATAAGCCTTATATTTCACCATGTGTAATAAACTGGCTCCTGAATTTACTAACTTCTCAGTTTCCCAAAAGAATTAAAAACATCATACCACAGAAATACATGCACACCCATGTTCACAGTGCCACAGTTTGTAATAAGATTAGAGCGAGGTTCTGATATCAGAAAAATGTAACTTGAAATTGAGGTTTTTTTTTTCTGTAATTTATAATTCTTACACCAGGCCAGCTGATGCATGCATGCCTGTGATCCTTCCTACTTGGCAGCCTGAGACTTGCCAAGGCTAGCCTGAGCAATTAAGTGAGACCTTGTCTCAAAATCAGAAATCAAGCCAAGCATGGTGGTGCACGCCTGTAATCCTGGCCAGATTCAGTGGCCCCCCCGGCCGAGCGGCTCGCAGCTCCGCTGTCCACCTCCTGGACCGGGGAGATCAGCGGGAGCCCAGGCGCCTCGCTGTGCTCTGAGGACGCCCGCCGCCCGCCCGCGGTCTGCAGTCTGCGCCAAGCCTACGGCGGTTCCCCAGCTT
The DNA here is from genome assembly GCA_004027455.1 of Hydrochoerus hydrochaeris. NCBI lineage: Eukaryota > Metazoa > Chordata > Mammalia > Rodentia > Hydrochaeridae > Hydrochoerus > Hydrochoerus hydrochaeris. Next base: position 13,965 of record PVLA01008412.1, on the reverse strand, counting down.
CTCGCGAGAGACCGGAAGGCCCCCTCCTTCCTGTCAGCTGTCTCCCTCTCCTTGGGGGACGTGGCGGGGCCGCACACTTCTTTAGGCCGCCGCGGCTGAAGGTAGGGTACCTCGGGCGCGGGGAGGGCGCAGTGCGGAAATGCGCACGCGCGTGGCCGGGAGCCGGGGGAGGGGCGGGTGGACGGGGTAGACGACGGAGCGGGACGTGCGCACGCGCGCGGTCAGGCCGGCGGTTCCCGCGACGTGGGTTGCGCGGCGGAGCCCGGCGCTCGCGCTGTGGCGTCATCCCCAGGCCCCGTCGCGTCGGCCGTCCTCGGCTCCGGCTCTGGCTCCGGCTCCGGCCCCGGGCGGGTGGGGAGGATGGCCTCGGAGCTAGAGTCCTCTCTGGAGGCCAGCTTCTCCAGCAGCTGCGTGGTGCCGGGGGCTTCGGGGTGCCTGCCTCCGGCCCGCTCCCGCATCTTCAAGATCATCGTGATCGGCGACTCCAACGTGGGCAAGACGTGCCTGACCTACCGCTTCTGCGCCGGCCGCTTCCCCGACCGCACCGAGGCCACCATCGGGGTGGACTTCCGAGAACGAGCGGTGGAGATCGACGGGGAGCGCATCAAGGTGAGTTGGGGCGCTGCCGGGCCGGGCGAGGGCTTGGGACGTGAGCCCGGGTGTGTCACGCCGACGGGGAGCGTGGATAGGTCGTGTGTGGCCGATCTTTGAGGCAGCGTTTCCCCAACTTTAGTTGCTGAGATTTGCCTTGGGGTTCTTGGTTTCCAACAGTGGAGATTCTGACTCGGTAGATTCCCCGATGCTGGAGCCTACACTTGGAATATCAGGAGCGCATGGTGTTCACTGCCTCATGGACTGTGTGTCACGGAAGGAGAACACGGAATTTCTCAAAAATAGAAAACTCATTTGTGCATGTCATTTGGTAAAGACTCACTTGAGCGCTGTGCTAGTATTGTGGACGCCTGTTGTCTTTGAGGAAGTACTTAGGTTCTTGCTTTCAGTAGTTTCAGTATGACACTGATTTGTTTATTTTCCCACAAACGTTCTGTCTGTGTGGTACTTACTACTTGGACTGCCCCCCCCCCCCGCTTTTTTGTTTGTTTTGTTTCCGTTTTGTTTTTTTTTTTTTGAGACAGGGTCTTACTCTATAATTCAGTCTTGTTTTGAATTCACTGACCTTTAACTCGCAGTAACATTATTATCACTGGCAGTGATCCTCCTACCTCAGCCTCCTGAGTGCTGGATTACAGGTGTGCACCACCACACCCGGTGTAAAACCGTGTTTCTGGATGCTGTTTTAGGTTCTAGTTTCTCCTTCCCCTTAAGTCATCATGGGTGTCCCTAAGAATGGAAAGAAGGAGTTGCAGGAGCAGAAGGTGGAAGGCCTGAGGGCACCACAGCTGGGGTTTAAAATGGTACTCCCGAGAAAGGATCAGTGTTCAGGTTGAGGTCGCATGAGGGTATAAACCTCAGACTCTGTTGCAGTCTTCCTTACTAAACACTACCTAAACAGCCAGGCATGGTGGCCCACGGCACCCCTGTAATCCCAGCTCACTGGGCGGCTGAGGCAGGAGGATTGTTGCAAATTCTAGACCAGCCTGGGCTACAAAGTGAGCTCAAGGCCAGCATGAACTGCATATCGAGACCCTGTCTCAAAAACACACACACTAGGGCCAGGGATTTAGTTTAGCAGTGTAAGCGCCTGCCTGGCAAGCACGAGATCCTGAGTTCGATCCTTGGTACCAAAAACAAAACAAAACACAACACAAGAAAACAAAACACACTCACAGATAAACTCCACCTGATATCACTCCTTAGAACTCATAGCCTAGAACACCCCTGCCATCCTTGCTGGGTTTAGTTTTTTTGCTTCAGTTCGTCTGTGTATCAGTTGACTTGAAGGTAAAACAGGCTTGCTTTGATCATCTTAACTTTAAATCTTTTTTTTTTGTACTGGTAATTGAACTTAAGACTTCATACGTGTGAGGCAGGTGCTGTGTCCCTGAGCAATATCCCTGGCCCAGTCATCCTAATTTTATATTCTGAGTCAAGAACAATTTCTTTCTCAGTTCCTTAATCCCATCCTCAGTGGGCTTTCACTGTTAATAATGCTATGTTAAAAGAGAAATAGGCAGAGTTAGAAGGAATTGAGCCTTCTCTAGGCTCTTTTGCCTTTTAATTTTATAGCTGCCAGTTTTGGTCCTTCAGGTGCACTGTGATAGGCAGTTAGGAGAGGTTAGCACATAGTACTTTGCACGGGAAGAGGTAGAATAAGGAGAGCTGAACATTTTTTCACCAAAATTAAGTTAGGCCCAGAAGCCTGTGGATAGAAAAACGAGGCTTCTGAAGTGTGTTTGGGTTGAGAGAGAGAGGAATTTTGGGAGAAAGTTCATGAGCTTTGGAGGTCAGATGTGAACTTTTGGTGGGGAGGATTGAGCCAGGGTCATTCTGTGTATTCCAGGCCGGCCTTTAACTCACTGTGTAGCCTAGTCTGGCCTCCACTCAGAAGTCCTCCTACCTCAGCCTCCCAAGTACTGGGATTACAGGTGTGGTGGCGCATACCTGTAATCCTAGCTAGCACTTGGGAGTCTGAGGCAGGAGGATCACAGCAAGTTTGAGACCAGCCTGGGCTACATAGTGAATTCAAGGCCAGCCTGAACTGCATAGCGAGACCCCTTTCTCAAAAAAGAAAGAAAGAGAGAGAGAGAGAGGGCAAGGGAGGTGCCATGGTTTGAGTGTGTAACCCAAACTCCCAATTTGGAAATTTAATCCCCATATCCGTATGTTAATGAGGTGGGGTTCAGGGGAAGTGATCTGGTCTTGGGGCCTTAACCTGCCTGATGGGTTAATCCATTTATGCTATTGATGGGTTAATCCATTAATTGGTTCATGAGTTAATCCCTTCATAGATTAAGACTGTCACTGAGTAGCTTTGTTTCAAAAGCCAGTTTGCCAGCCTGGGATTCCCTCCATATTATTGTAGCAAAAGGACCCCATCAGATACTCTTGTCCTTCCTGGCTTCCCAGGCTGTGAGCCAAGTAGCTTCTATTTATAATTCTTCAGTCTCAGATCCTTTCCAGCAGCAGAAAATGGGCCAAGACGATGCAGTGTATCCTGAGTAGAGGGATCACCTTTGCCCATGACTGTCTAGGTTTAAAAAGTGAGAGTCCCTAGGAGCCCCTCAGTCTCAGACACACCGCATAGTTGGTCACCCTGGTCCTTACGCAGCTTCCTTCACCCGAGTCTGTTTTCTGAAAACTTATGCTGGTACTTGTCAGGCTGGCGGGAGGGTTAGTTCACACCTATGAGATACACAGGTTCATAGTTGGTACCCTTAGAGCTATAGCTGAGGCTGGCCTCGAATTGGCAGCAGTCCTCCTGCCTCAGTGTCTTGGCTACAGGGATTACAGGACTGTGCCACCACAGCTGCCTATAGTGGAAATGAGAAAAAGGTAAAGTTTAAGTGTCCTGTCTTTGTTTTAAATAAGAATTTAATTTATTGTGATCACCCACATGCTTGGTTTTATCCTGACCAATTTATTTTGCTTTGATAAATATTTTTTTTTTTTTTTTTTTTTTGAGACAAGAGCTCCCTCTGTCATCCAGGCTGGCCTCAAACTCACCATGCATTCCAGGCTGCAGTCATCCTGCCTCAGTCTCCAAAATGCTGGGATTACAGGCATATGTCACCGCACCTGGTGTAGTTGCTTTTGAAATTGAGAAGTGATAGAGAAGAGCTTTATTCTGCAGGCTACCACTGCCTTCCCTAACCTGTTATGTATCTTCTATGCTTCTGATATACTCTTGTCATGTTCACTTTATCTTGTTAGGAGAACCCTGGGTCTGATCTGAAATGACATTTTTGGGACTAGGAATCAAACTCAGGGTGTTGCACTTGCCAAGCAGGTACTTGTGCCTCTCAGCTGTATCCCTGGCTTTTAACAGCTTTTTTTTTTTTTAATTAAAGCTGAAATTTCTATTATTTTATTAATAAAGGGACATTCCAGATATCATTTGATAAAAATGAGATTGTATTAAATATTCTTTTTGTGGACTGGAAATTTTTCAGAGACCATGATTTAATAGCCCTTTCAGGATTTGTTAAAAGGTTTCACGAACTGAAAAAATTTCTGATCGCCTGCCTGGCAAGCATGAGGTCATGAGTTCTATCCCTGGTACCAAAAAAAAAAATTTCTGATTGCTAATCTGCTTTTAAATACTGTGTGTGGGGTAATCCATTCGGGACCCTGCTGACTTTCAGGGTCTCTGCTATTCCTATTCCCCACTCATTTTCCCAATAAATTTTCCTACTCTTAAACAAACTATATTTCAGTGAAAGAAGAAAACCTTGTTTGCAGAATTTTGGAAGTCAAGTAGAGTCACAAAACTAACTTCTTTTTTTTTGGTACCGGGGATTGAACTCACAACCTTGCACTTGCAAGGTAGGCACTTAAGCCACAGAGCTAAATCCCCAGCCCTCTAACTTCTTAAATAAAAGAGCATTTGACTTTTAGATAAGTCTCCCAGCCCTAGTGCGTATGCTCCTTTCTTGCATAAGCGTGTCCTTTATTCCTTTTACGCAAATTGTTTTTCTGTGGCAGATAATCATTTTTCTTTGGAGCCTGGTGTTTTGGATTTAATCTGTCCTCACATTAGGAGTTAGTGGTACCTGCTTGAACTGTTCAGTATCTTATTTATTTGTAGAGGTAGAAATGAAGTTTTGCTATATTAATACATTTTTTTTTTTTTTGAGACAGGGTCTTGCTATGTATTCTAGGCTAGCTTTGAATTCCTTATGCAACCTGGGCTGGCCTTGAGCTACGTGATCCTCCTGCCTCAGCCTCCTGAGTACTGGGATTACAGGCATGCACCACCATACCTGGCTCAATGTTAATTTAAGGAAAATAATCAGGACCCTTGGTAAATCAAATATTTAATGAGTAATTGCTAGCAAAACAAGTTTTTTGGTGAAGCACAAAGAACTACAGTACAGTACAAGTGTTGGCAAACTGCTTGAGGGCCCCAGATGGTCTGCTGCCTGTTTTTACATGGCCTGCCATCTAAGAATGATTCTTATATTTTATTACTATTTCTTTTTGTGGCTGGAGGCTTTGTGCAAACTGGGCAAGTGCTCGACCACGGCTGGATCCCCAGCCCGATTTTCACATTCTGAATGACTGAGAGAGGTTGCAATCATAAGATGTCATAAGAGTGAAAGCTACGTGGAATCTGGTTTCATGTGGGTTGTCTTTATGTCACTGCCTGTCTTTATCTCACAGCCACACCCTTGAGGCTTTGCTCCCTAAACCCAGTAGTTTTCTTTCTGCCCAGTTAATCCTGTCTTCAAAATCCAAGTTCAGGTGTTTCTTTCTACCCTGGTTTTGGGCTGCAGTTGTAACCAGCAGGACAAAACAGAATTTAAGGCTAGGCTTGGTGGTGCACATCAGTAATCCCATCACTTAGGAGGCTGAGGCAGGAGGATTGCTATGAGTTCAAGGCCAGCCTGGGTTACATGGTGAGACCATGTTTCAAAAAAAGGAATATAAAAGTTAGAACTTTCTGTTTTAGAGACAGTGGCTCTCCAGCCTTGCTCCATTCTGGAGCATAAATTGCTTTGCCTTTCTCTCTGCAGCCAGATGAGCAGGCAGACAGGCAGGTGCCAGCCCCAGGAGGTCAGCATCCAGTCCACTTCTGCAGGTGGGGTAGGGAGAGGGAGGTGGCTGGGAGGGATGAAGTAGGCCTGGACCTGCCTACTCTCTCCATGGGGTTTGCTTTTCTCTTTTTGGTTTTCTACAGTAGGGGCTCGCTATACATTCCAGGCTGGCCTTAAACCCATTCTATAGCCCAGACAGTGACCCTCCTGCCTCAGCCTCCAACATGCTGGATTTGCATGAATTGCCGCCACGCCTGGCTCCCTTTTTATTTTTTTGAGATGATCTCATAAATTGTCCAGACTTGGCTGAAAGGAGTAGCTGGGATTGTAGGTATGCACCACAGAGCCTGGCAAGAGACTCTAAAATGTACTGGTGCTTAGCAAGATACCAGAGGGGTGAGCAAGGTAGGTTTTCATAGACCCAAATGTTCCTGCTCTGCAGGATGCCTGGAGCCGGGTCCCTGCACCTGCTGTTCTCCCAGCTTGATCTTCTTATACTGCCTCTCTTGAACCTGTCCTCGTGGGTTTGTATCTCGAGCAGTAAGGAGAGGCAGAGCAGTTACTTCCTTGAATCTTTGATCAGTGCTTAGGCTTTCTTGCTTTAACTCCATGCAGAATAGTTGGGGCAGGTGAAGCCAGCTATGGTGGTACACACCTGTGATTCTAGCACTTGGGAGGCTGAGGCAGGAGGATTGCAGTAAGTGTGAGGTCAGCCTGGGCTACACAGTAAGCACAGGCCAGCCTGAATTACATAGTGAGACCCCATCTCAAAAACCAGGGAGGAAATTACTTTAGGCACAGTAAGAAGTCGTTGTTTTATGTTGGAGGTGCTCAGTGTTAACCAGTTCCAACAGTGCAGATTGGTGATAGGGCTTACGGTGCTGCCTTGCTCAAGGCTTCCCAGAGGGGGACGCAGGCTGGGAGAAAGAACAGTGTGCTCGGGAGGGATAGGCCACCTGGGCTTAGTTCCTGGCCTGATGACTTAGGAGTTTTGTGTCCCTCGGGGAATCCAGTAACCTCGTGAGACCTTGATTTCTTCATCTTTCTTACAGTGTTTGTCATGGGCTCCATATATTTAGACAAAGCATGTGATGAAGGAGTAATCATAGCGCCTGGGTGCACTTGGGGTGTGCTGGGCTCCAACTAAGTCGTACTTCCAGAGTGCTTGTCCTCAGGAGAGCTTCAAAGAAGGCATCATGCATTTCAGCAGGATGTGGTGGTGCATGTGTATAATTGTAGCCCTCTGGGAGACTTAGGCAGGAGGATCCCCAGTTCAAGCTCAGCCTGAGCAATTTAGTGACTTAGTGAGACCCTGTCTGAAAATAAAAAATAAAAAGGGCTGAGGATGCAGCTCAGTAAGGCCCAGGGTTCAATCCCTAGTTCTAAGAAAAAAAAAAAAATCGTTGCAGGCCGTGCACTAAGCTGGAAGTGTAGCTCAATGTAGAGCACTTGTCCAGCAAGCAAAAGACAGATAGTTTGATCCCTAGCACCTTAAAAATAAATAATCAAGGGATTTTGTAACTTCTCCTTGTTGGGAAGATAACGTTTACTTTTATTTTTCCTCCTGGTTTTCAATTACTTGGGTCTCCCTATGTAATTGAGAATGGCTTTGAACTCATTGTGTATCCCATGCTGGTCTTGAACTCATGGTAGTCTTGCTTCAGCCTCCCAAGTGGTGGGATTACAAGTGTGCACCACCACACCTGGTTAACATTTACTTATTTGTACTGCTGGGATCAAATCAGCAGCACTGACAAGCAGAGAGAGTTCGAAGAGAATCCAGATTGATTTCCCTCGCTTCAGTTTGAAAGTTTGCCACCTGGTTCTCTGTGCTACATGCACACATTTCTGCTCTATAAACCAAAACCCAAGAGTTGTCTTGAAATGTTACTAATATTAGTTACAGTGTTCACTTACAACTTAACCCGGTTGTTCATAGAAGTTCTTATTATTGTCACCATGTGGCCTCTCTTTCTCTCTCTCTCTCTAAAGAGGAAAGGTTTATTTTAGCCCATAGTGTGTAGAGGTTTCAGTCCACAGTTAGCTGGCCCTCAGGCAGAGTGGCACGGCAGAGGAGAAACACTCCAGGGCAGGGAAGCAGCAGCAGCAAGCCTCTCTTTCCCTTTTATCCCATTCAGACTACAAGCTTAATCCATATTCACACAGCCTGGATGTAGCCACCTCCATAAAGCCCCACCTTTGAGCACATGAGGCTTTTGGGGTCCATCTAGGTACAGGTCATAACAGGAGAGGAGAGGACTGATTAGAAGGGAAAGGGTAAACTAGGGAAGCAGGCAGAGGCTTCCTTTGCAGGATGGAGAAAGGCCCGAGAGGGGGTGTTATCCACATTGTCTGACACGGGCTTTTGAACCACACTTTGGGTTGTGTTAAAAGTGGGAACCTTTCTCCATTAAGGTACAATCTTGAACTAACTGCTAATAAAGTGCCAGCAACATAAAAAGCATGAGATTTTATTGGGATCAGCTTGAAAAGCAGACATCACAGAAATTTACCCACCCCTCTTACATGGCAAGGTTTATATTGGCCAAGGTCTGCCAGTACACACTGGGAAGGCAGAGTTGTGTCGCAGGAATTGCTTTAAGGTATAGTAATCATTCCTTACTTTTGGTTTTGTTTTCTATAGTTTCAATTACCTGTGGTCTGAAAACATTAAATAGGAAATTTCAGAAATAGATACTTCGTAAGTTTCAAATTACATGTCACTCTGAGAAGCCTACTAAAATTCTGTGCTGTCCTGTGGCCTTCTACCTGGAATGTGGGTCATCCCTTTGTCCAGAGTAACCATGCTGTAGATGCCACCTGCCTGTGAGCGCCTTGGTAGCGGAAAATAGTACATAGAGATTTCAGTATTACTGTCAGCTTCAGGCACCTGTCAGGGCTATTGAATGTTGCACCTTCTGCTAAGGAGCTGAGGGATTGTGCCATCCTGTGAAGTTCCAAGCTTGGGTAACTTGGAGCAAACACAGCCTAAATCACCATGCATCCCCCAGATCTGGAAGCCCTGAAGAGGCAGGTTTCAGTTAATGTACTAGGAAGTACTAGGTATAGATAGGTGAAATTTGAGGCCTTCACTGATGAGGCAAATCAGATATCTTAGTGTGGGCTACTGTGTCACCAGATGGTCTCACATGCATCTTGTTTAGAAGCAAAAAGAAAAATATATATGGAAGAGCAGGGGGAAGGAAATGTGGCAGCCAGTCAAAGAAAAAAAGACCGTTTGGGTTAAAACTTTTTTTTAAAGTTAATTTTAGGCTGGGCATGGTGGTGCATGCCTGTAATCCCAGCACTTGGGAAGCTGAGGCAGGAGGATCACTGAGACCAGCCTGGCTTACAAAGTGAGCTCAAGGCCAGCCTGAACTGCATAGCAAGATCCTGTGTCAAAAACACGGAAAAAAAGAAAGAAAGTTAACTTTAGTTATGTAAACATTTTAGACATACATAATGATCACATTCATCATAGGAATTTGTACCTGTTCATGATATATCTTACTTCTTTTTTCTCCATTCCCTTCCCTTCTTTTCAACCCTTCTTTTCCTCCTTATTTACAGAAACTTTGTTTCCAATTTTTCCTTTTTTTTTTTCTTGTCTCTTCTTTCCTCTTCTTCCTTGTTCCCCTTCTCACTTGAACATTTTCTTCCTATTTCACAATACCTGTTTGCACTTTTGGTTTCTCACAGTGCAAACCACTGTACACTGTAACTACTGCAAACAATATGGTGCTTACACGAGTGTCTGATTTATTTCACGTAAACAGTGTGGTCTCAAGTTGCATCCATTTACCTAGAAATGCCTTGAGCTTACCCTTCTTTGTGGCAGAGTAATATGCCATTGTATAAAAAACCCACATCTCTATCCATTCATCAGTTGATGGGCATTTGGGCTGTTTCCAAGACTTGGTCATTACAAACTGTGGCACAGTGAACATGGGGGCGCATATATTTCTGTGGTATGATGTTTTTAATTATTTCGGGAAGATACAAAGAAGGGGAATAGCTGGGTCAAATAGGACCTCAAGTTTTGTGAGGAATCTCCACACTGATTTCCACAGTGGTTGCACCAGTGTACACTCCCACCAACAGTGCAGAAGGGTTCCTTCCCACTCCCCAGCCCCTCCAGCATTTGTTAGTAGTTGATGTCTTGATGATAGCCATTCTTTCTGGAGTGAGAAAGAAAACTCTGCTTTCTTTATCTGGGACCCTTCTGTCTAGATGCTTTCACTTCAAAGCTTTCAGAATCCATGTGTGTTACAACATATTTCATTGTTTCATTCCTTTTAATGACTGAATAATGTTCCATCATACAGACATCCTGAATTTTGTTTGTCCTTTATCAGTGGATCAATACTTGGTTGTTTCTATCTCATTTTTTTCTTTTTTGTTTGTGTTTTGAGACAGGTTCTCTTGTTGTAATACAGGCTGGCCTTGAACTCCCTATGTAATTTGCAGTCTTCTTGCCTCAGGCTTCCAGAGTGCTGGGGTTACAGGTGTGTGGCATCACACCTGGCTTAAAAAATAACCATTCAGACATTCATTTAGTACATGTCACACACTTGCCTGTATGCCCGTGGGCTTGTTTGGAAACTTCCCTCCTGACCTCCCGCATGGAGGCCCATGTGGAGGATTCCTTCAGGCCCCTCGCTTCAGGCATGGTTCTGAGAAGTCACCCGGTCAGATTTGCAGTCCACACCTGAGTCCCTGACCCAGTAGGGATCTTCCAGCAGATCCCCCTGTGTTCATTTGCATGGCACCCTCCCTGGGTGGCTGTGGCAGGGAGCACAGGTGGGGTAAAGTGCCTGCCACGGGCCTTGGGTTTGGGTGGGGACCATAGCCTGCACCCTCAGTTAGGTCTTTGTGTTTAATGGACCTGGAGGAGTGGTCAGGGGTCTTGGAAACCAAGTCACAGGCTTTAAATACTCCACCTGTTTGTTAAAGCCTGATGTGTCTTGTTTTAAAAGGGATTTTTTTGAATCCCTTCTTGAGGTGTGGCCTTATTCCTTGAGCAGGCTGGGCAGTGCCCCCGGTGTCCCCCTGTCCTCGGTGTGGGCCTCAGGCGCACGGGCCTGGTCTGGGTGGGTGGGAGCCGGAGGCCTGCGCGTGTCACTGCAGTGAGGTCTCCCTCTGTCTCTCCCAGATCCAGCTGTGGGACACGGCGGGCCAGGAGCGCTTCCGCAAGAGCATGGTGCAGCACTACTACCGCAACGTGCACGCCGTGGTCTTCGTGTACGACGTCACCAACGCGGCCAGCTTCCACAGCCTGCCGGCCTGGATCGAGGAGTGCAGGCAGCACCTGCTGGCCGGCGACATCCCGCGCATCCTCGTGGGGAACAAGTGTGACTTGCGCAGTGCCGTGCAGGTGCCCACGGACCTGGCGCAGAAGTTTGCCGACGCACACAGCATGCCTTTGTTCGAGACCTCGGCCAAGAACCCCCATGACAGTGACCACGTGGAGGCCATCTTCATGACCTTGGCGCACAAGCTGAAGAGCCACAAGCCGCTGGTGCTCAGCCAGCCCCCCGAGGACGCGGTGGCACTCAAGCCCGAGGCCAGGCCCGCGCTGCCCTGCTGGTGCTGAGCCGCTCAGCATCCCTTTCGTGTCCGGTCCCCTTCCTCAGGGCTGTCACTGTGACCCCCGGGGAAAGGTGCTTCTCACTGCGGATGGAGAGGAGAGGAGGAGGCAGGGCGCATCCAGCACCTTCTGCCGCGCTGCCCCTGCGCCCTGGCCGAGGGAGGCAGGGACAGAACAGGTGCTTTGTGTTCGCGCTGGAATCTGAGGAGAGCGCAGGGCCGACGGCCAGTGTCCAAGGAGACGGACGCGTCCACTGGTTAGTGTGGGTCCTGGGCTTTTGCTCTCCTCCTGCCCCCAATTAATATAGCGACTAAGTGTGGCTAAAATCAGTTTCCATTAGACCGCAGCTCTGATTCCTGTGAGTCTATGTGTATTTCTGTCATGGTGTGTTACCAGTTTCTGTAGGGTCACAGAAAAATAGTCCTCCGTGTGATAGATATGTTAGAGCCAGGTGTGGCTGTAATCCCAGGACTCTGGAGGCTTGAGGCAGGAGGATTGCCTCAAGTTCAAGGCCAGCCCAAATCACACAGTGAGACTCTGTCTCAGAAAACAGAAACACACTGAAAAATATTTTGTCCGTCCCTCAATTTTGAGAAGAATGTTTCAACATTTTTTCCCTACTTTTATTTTGAATTTAAAACTTTGCACAAAGAAAATGATGCACTTGCATATGAAGCGATTTACATAAATAGAATGTAACTCAGGTGATGCGGGTGTGTTCCCAGATGGGTCTTGGCTGCCCTTGAGCACTGAGAGGAAGCCAAGCCAGAAGGCGATTGTACTTAAGGAGCTTGTTTAATCATTGCAGTGGTCCTAATGCATTATTTAGTCACAAAAACAAACATAGTTCTATTAAACTAATTGAAAGTAATAATTATAGTAAATTACAACGAATCATTATTGTTTTAAATATTAGCTTTATTTGCATTTTGAGAGATTTACCCATTTTTTTCATTTTTCTTAATTATGCTAGAATTAAAGTTTTTTTATCTAAATTAACATTGATTTCTAACCGTTTTATAGCAGAGCAGTGACAGGTGTACTGGTGATGGGTGTGCTAGGTTTTTAAAGAGAGGACTCTGTTTCAGTTCAAAACATTTTTTTAAAGTTTTTAAAGGGAAGAAAGTTTGTAGACTTTCCAGGCATATCTGTTTTTTCAGTGCTTTGAGTTTTTTAAAAAGTAATTTTCTTTTTTGTAAGAAATTAGGAACAACTTTCCATTACAGTTATATGGAAGGACTTTTTTTCACTTTAATATTTATTAATTTTTAAACATTTTTTATCTCGTTTGCAACATCTTACCATTTTACTTTTTAGAACATGTTTTTATTTTTAAACAGAAGATACTTAGTTGAATGGGGATCGAGTTTTTACATATATTCCAAAATATTTATAAAGCACTTTGTGGACTGTTGAAATCACTTCCCAAAATGGTGGCTATCTAACAACTGTTAATTTTTTAAACACAAATCCCATATTTTGTAAACCAGTGAATTTAACTCTTGACCTTTGATTGAAATGTCAGAATTGTTTGGAGAAGTCTTCCCGTGAGAAGAGCAGGGACCTGCTGGGCCCCGGCCTGGGAAGTGCGGTGCTGACCTGCGTCTCTGCGGGGGCCAGCTGCTTTGCCGTGGAGCAGGTCACGTTTCCTCTGTGGCGCTCAATAAATCATCTTCGCGAGGAAAGAGAACGGTGTTTTGTTTCCTTTTTTTTACGGGATTGAATATGAAACTTCAAAGTGGACCCCTTTCCTCCACTGGTTTCCAGTTAATGTATATTTGGATTGAGAATTTCTAATGTAAAACTCCAAAACTTAACCAATTTTTGATTTTATTTCAGATCAAAGGTGTTCAACAAAGTAAAGTTTTATGAAGGACCCTCCCACACACAGAAACCCTCAACCCTCCAAAATCTGACACACTTCTGGTTTCTAAGCACTTTGGATAAAAGATTCATAAGTTTGAGCCCAACCTGGAAAACTCAGGAACGTAGCAGAGTCTTGTCCTAAGAAATAAAAAAAGGGCTGGGGATATAGCTCAGTGCAGAAGCTCTGGGTTCACACTCCAGTGTACACACACAGTGGCCAAACACTCCACGTGGCCTGACCTTTTCTGTGTCGCCCAGTCCTCAGGCTAACATCAGGTCTACGCCGTCCTGTTGAAGCGGTCCACATGCGGGGAACTACTCTGCTGACTTCTGAGCCAGCTCTCCTGGCTGGCTCCCCAAATGTGTTACCAGGTTTTGGGGTGCTGGAGTCTCAAGGTGTTTTTTAGGTTCTTTCCTCCTCAGCAAAGAATTGATCAAGATAAGCACAAATGCTTATTTTTTTTATTCTGTTAAAGGTAGGAAAAGAGCCAGCTGTGGTGACACACACCTGTAACCCCAGTGCCCGAGTCCAGCTGCGGCAGGGCTAGGGTTTCCCAAAGGTGGACAGGGAGTCGGCGAGTGAGAGACAGAAGACACTGCACACCAGTCTGTGAGTGAATCTGAATCCGCTTTATTTTTTAGAAGCTGGAAGCTGGAATTATATTTGCTAACCTTGGCAGCAACCCCCAGCCCCAAGTAGGAAGCGCCCCAGGCCCAGGGCCAGGCAGAGACAATCCCAAGCAATAGGTATTAATTAACCTCAACCCCAAGCAGGGAGCGCCCCAGGCTCAGGGCAATAGGTATCAATTAACATCTCAATCTTGTTACTTAGTTAGCTTGGGAAATGTAAGCCAATGC
>PVLA01008411.1:0-89150 GCA_004027455.1 Hydrochoerus hydrochaeris | reverse complement strand
GCCGGTGGCGTAACATATGGGTCCTAGTTGCCCGTCTCTGGCTGCCTGTCCAGTGTCTCAGGGCAGTTGTCTCACAGGAATTTTGTAAATCCTCCTCCATGAGCTCTTTCATTTAAAGCTTTTGTATAAACTCTCTCATACTACTCACAGAAGGCAAAACCCCACAACCAGTCCTCACAAAGGGGTTATCTAGAGGGCCCCCAGCAACCCCCTGGAGTCTCCACCCTCGACTCCATATTGAGCATCACATAAAAACATACACATGTGAACTACACAAATTACAATTATCAGTACAAAACATTCCAAGATCCCCGCGCCCAATTCCCACATGCAGTGTCCTTTTCCTGGAGAAGCGATTGTCACAAGGCGTGGATGGACTAGGATGCGGCATGGACAGAAAAGGGCGCCGCAAGTCTTTTTAGTTATATCAAAACCACCATTAATGTTTAGGTGTCTGTATTATGAGAAATGCTTTCTCTTTTTTGGTACTGGGCATTGAACTCACAACCTCACACTTACCAGGCAGGTGCTTTGCTGCTGAGCTAACTTTCCAGCCCTAGTTTCTCTTTTTTGGAAAGTTGTGGGGAAAAAAAATTTTTTTTGGTTTCTATTTAATATTATCACACAAGCCCTGTTTTGTTGTTCGTGTTGGCTCTGTCACTGTAATGAAATACTGTGATAAATGATAAGCAAAATTTACTTTGGCTCAGGGTTTCAGAGACTGCAGTCCATGGTTTTTGGCTCCTTTGCTTTGGCCCTGGGCAGCACAGGAAGGACATCCTGGTGGTGGAAGCATGTGGTAGAGGAGGCCTGTTTACCTCTTGGTGCCTGGAAGCAAAGAGGAGACAGGAAGGGACATCGCCTCAGTGTCTCCTTCCAGGCCACACCTCAAGGGACCTAACTTCCTTCCCTTAAACCCTGCTTCTTAAGGGTTCCACTTCTCATAATAGCACCATAGGCAAGTGACCCCATGGATCTTGGGGGGACCTTTAAGATCAAACGATCGCAGGTATGGAGTGATCCCAGCACACTGGGAGGCTGAGGCAGGAGGATTGCAAGTTTGAACCTAACCTGGGCCACTTAGCCACTTAGTGAGACCTTATCTCAAAATGAAAACCAAAATCAAAACCAAATCAAACAACCAAAAAGGGCTGGGGATGTAGCTCAGTGCAAAGGTCCCGGGTTCCATCCCTGGTACTGAAAACAAATTCAGACTATAACATTACATAATTGTCTTAGGTACCCCAGATGTAGTGTAGTGCAGTGATTTAAAGGAGTGTTCTGACACCAAAGGGCCTGGGTTCCGATCTCAGTCTATCACTTACGGGCAGCTCTCTGCCTCAAGGGGGTTCCTAAATGCTGCCTGCCTCGACTTCCCCATCTGTGAGGAGGAGAGACGGCTAACTAATGGTAGACCACTAATAAACTAAATACGTGCAGGTGAGACCTAGTAAGATTTTATTATCATAAGTACAGATGTGGTGTATGTCTATAAAATACAATCAGAGGAAGTCACAACCACCCCCTCTTCTGAAGCCAGAAAAGCTCTGTTACTGCCTCACCTTGCTGGAATGGAAATTCTGGAGACCCTTGAAGAAAACCAGCAATTTATGGTGAAAAAAAAAGCCCTTGCTCTCCTTCAAGAAATGGTTAATGTAACCTGCTAATTAATATTAGCAGCCCGGACCTGTGGGGGAGGGAGTTTCAGGAGCTTCAGCAGTATCAGGCTCCAACCTTTTTCTTTTTACTATCTTAACTGCTTTTTTATACACATATACATACACATGTACATATGTTTTTTTCTTCCAACTTCTCACTCTAATGAAATAACATAATGTTATGTCCAGTCATTTATTGTGGATTTTTTTCGGTACCAGGAATCGAACTCAGGGCCTTAGAAAACAGCTCGGAGCGTTCCCAGATGGCTGTTCCAGGCCTTGGGCAGTGTAAACCTTACCAGCTGTGGCCCCCTCACATGGAAGAGGACACCCTGAGAAGAGTTTCTAAGCATAAAAAGTGCACAGTTAAAGCCCCACAGGATCTGGTGAGTTAGAAAGAACCAGGCTGTCACCCTTCGCCCCCCTCTCCTGAGGGTGAACCTTGAGGAGGGGCTGGCTGTCCTCGGAGCTCTCTGTGTGTCACAGGGCCTGGGTGACATTGCAGCGTGGTCCCCACTCACAGTGCTGTTTAAACCCACAAGGCAAAGCGCTGCTCACGTGAAGAAGCCCAAAGGCGCACAGCAGCACAGGGACCCAGGGCAGCTGCTCAATAAAATCACAAAGAAAAGAAGCCTTAAGACAGCTGCACCTGTGACACTGCCACAGCCAGCAGGGAGACAGACGGACGCAGGTGCGTGGAGCAGCTGGGAGCGAAGCTGCAGCAAAGAGAGTGACAGACAGATAGACAGAAACTGGACCGGTGACACTGGGGTGGACAGCACGAATCACAGCGGGGTGGTAATAGCAGACAGCAAGGCACAGACGCTAATGTCACATGCGCACACTAAAAAAAACAGGAGAGGGAGAACTAAAATTTCCTGCACCAGGCAAGCCTGGAAATCATCAGGGTACAGCATTTTTGAGATCAGGTTGTATGTGGGTTTGGATCAGGTTAAACCATTAAAATTAAAACTGGAAGGTCTTCTTCTCTTGCTTTCATTTTTTTTGTTTTTTTGAGATTAGGCCTCACTGTGTAGTTCAAACTGGCATTGAACTGGTGGCAATCCTCCTGCCTCAGCCTCCCGAGTGCCGGGATTACAGGTGTGCACCTGGCAGTTGGAAGTTCTCAAGGCCAAGCCTGTGCCTGAAGATCAGCCACAGTGGGATGCAGCAGTTGAGGGGACAAAGCTCAGGAAGACAGCGGGGGCTCTGAAGGTGGCTTTGAGGAAGGAGAGGGAGAGGAAGAGGTGCTTGAGCCGTCTGGTGAGGGGACCCCGTGTCTGCAGGCTTCTGCTGGCTGGCTGCGTATACACACCAGACACGCGCAGAGCTGATGCGGAAAGACACGTGGGTTTCTTTACTAGAAATGGG
The DNA here is from genome assembly GCA_004027455.1 of Hydrochoerus hydrochaeris. NCBI lineage: Eukaryota > Metazoa > Chordata > Mammalia > Rodentia > Hydrochaeridae > Hydrochoerus > Hydrochoerus hydrochaeris. Next base: position 86,121 of record PVLA01008411.1, on the reverse strand, counting down.
TGCATAACACAGGCGGTCAGTGTTGCTTTGGTGCAGTCTGAAATAAGAAGCCTTTCACATATAGGGTGGTGCATTTATTTCATCTGCAAATGATAACAAATCTTTTGTTATGATAACTGTCAAATGTCCAAAAAATTCAGAGAGCTGCTTACCCAGCGTTAATATTTGGCTTTTTTTCCCCCAGTACTGGGGTTGAACCCCAGAACTTCACACTGAGTTGTACCCCCAGCCCTTTTATTCTTTATATTGAGACAGTTGCCAAATTGACAATTGACAACGTGAGTTTATACTTGTGACTGCCCTGTTTCAGCCTTCCAGCACTGAGATGAAGAGTGTGTGTCTCCATGCTCGCTTCTTTTTTTTATACAATGCATTTCCTCATACATGGTTGGAGCAATACTGTGTAGTATAGCACAATATAATATTGGATATCCATTTTTATCCTGGTCGTAAACCCTTTTTATAGTCTTGATAAACATAATCCTAAAGAATTACACCAATCATCTTGTAAGCCATGTTTTACTCAACTTTCTCCTGTTCAACATTCAGAACACTCTGCCCCCATCCTAAACCACCATAATCCTAGGTGAACCCTAAGGAAAACCTGCAGCGGCCCAAGCTGTCCCCTGCAGCTGTCTCTCCTGTCCTGGGGTGAAATGGAGACATATCCACAAACCAGTAAGCAAAACAGTGACCATAGTGTGAAAATGTAGGTGGGAAACGCTTCTGTAATCATTTCTGTTCTTCAGTACCAGAGCCTTTCCTTAGAGGAGATTTTGAGAAATGGAGTCCTAGGGTCAGCGGATGGTCAGTGTCATTTTTGAAAAGGATCACACCGAATTTATTCACTTATTTTTGTTTGCACTATCGAAAAATTGCATTTGTCTTGGGGAATTGCTCCGGGTACGAGGGATGGTTTTTACTCACTGAGTTTAGACTTGCAGCGAGGCTGTGCCAGCCTGTCCTGTCTCTTTCCAAACGCTCCCCTCACCCCCACCACCCCAGATCTGGAACACTGAGGCAGCAAATCTCCGGGAGAGTTAACCGGGCTCCCCTCCCCACCCCTGAGTGGCCTCTGCTCCAGGGCTGCCCCAGCGTGGCCCTTTCCCTGTCTTCCTCTGGTTCCCCTGCAGCGTCCCCTTCTTGGTTCAGGCAGGTGGTGTCATGACCTCACTAGCATTAAGACCTTGGTGCCCAGCAGCTGGAGACCCCCCCCGGGGGGGGGTGATTGCATTTTAATGACACCCGCCTGGGTAGTGCTGAAAGCATCTGTGACAGGCGGAGGAACACTGCCCTACCAGGGAGGGCCAGCTCTTGGGCCTGGGCCCTGCAACTTACACAAGACTGTCCAGTCCTTGAGCTCAGGCCAGGGCTGGGCTGGGCTGGGCTGGGCTGGGCGAAGGCTCTTTTCTCCTGTGCTCACTGTCAAAGCGCTAGCTGCTCAGGGTAGAGACGTGGTTTGCCCAAGGGAAAGTGCGTCCTTCAGAGGGGCTGTTAAGAAGTTTACTGCATTGGACATAATAAAAGACTGGTCAGAGCTTGTGCAGCTTCCTTACATAAAATACGACTTTATGATACCAGGCAGGGCTGCTGTGGGGCTTTGTTACCACCTGATTAAAGCTGCTGGAGGTGTGGAGGGCCTTTACCTGCAGGCTGGTAGCCAGGGCTGTGACTGAACTGCAGATCCCTGGCAGCTGGGGCAGGCAGGAGGCCTCTGCCCGAGGCCAAAGCCCCGATCACTGCGGGTGGAACCTGGGGGCCGGCAGAAGGGTTTCCCACGGGACCCTTTCTCTCTCAGCAGGGCTGCAGGTACCCTTCACTGCTAGCAGTGTTACAAGTCCCATTTGTGGGCTTGTACGTCTGGCTTTAGTTTTCTTTTTGGTCCTGGGATTGAACACTGAGCTCCATCCCTAGCCCCTTTTAAAATTTGTTTTTGTTTTTAAATTTGGAGACAATCGCTCAGTTGCTAAATTACCTAGGCTGGGCTCAAATTTATAATCCTCCTGCCTCAGTCTCAGCCTCAGCCTCAGCCTCCCACCGTGCTGGGATTTACAGGTGTGTGTCAGCACACCCAAGAGACTGAGAAACCAAAGAAAGCATTGAGGAGTGTGCCGAGGCTCCTGAGAGACAGCTGGACTGGCCAGCTGCGCTCTAGATTTTACTGATGAGTCAGGACGAATCACTGGGAGGATTGTAAGGGTGGGAGGCTTCGATCAGACCCAGTCCTGGGTGCCCCACCAGTGAGGGGAAGGGGAGATGGAAAGGTCAGTCAGATGGCAGCTCTCCAGAGCCCTTGGGAGCCCAGCTAGAGGGCAGGGTGGTCCTTGCAAGGAGAAGGCGGGTACAAGCTGGAGCTGGCCAGACTCTGGTCTCCCCATCCTCTGCCTCCATCATGGTCTTTCCGGTCCTCATGACTTCATCTCTCCCCTTCCAGCCTGGTCTAGCCTGACGATGCCCCTGCTGGCCACCGTGGCGTGCAGTGCCCGTGCCCGGCTCTTTGCTGGCCTCCTCCGGCTGGGCACTCAGCATGCCGGTCCCCTCCAGCTGCACACGGGAGCCAGCTGTGCAGCCAAGAGCCACTACGAGGTGCTGGTTCTGGGGGGCGGCAGCGGCGGGGTCACCATGGCTGCCCGCATGAAGAGGAAAGTGGGTGCAGAGAACGTGGCCATCGTTGAACCCAGCGAGGTGAGTGACCCCTTTTGAGGGCACTTGTGTGTATGTGTGTGGACATGAGTACATGTGTGTGTATGCGTGCATTGGGACAGGGAGTGTGACTGTCTCCAGGTAGTGCTGCCAGCCTGCCCAGGGTTCTTTTCTCAAGTCAGATGGAAATGGCAAGTTGGCAAAGTGCAGCTCAGTCAGCACAAAGCACTCTGTCTGCAGACCTGATGTCACGGGTTGGTGCTGGATGCCACCAGGAGACACAGCCAGCTGCTGGTCACTGCTGCTGCCGGATACTCTGGGTTCATGCTGGACATCACAGGTGGACTCTGCTGGCCGCTGGTCTCTGCTGCTGACCTTTGGTGGCTGCTGGCTCTGGAGCTCATCAGTGCTGACAGCTCTGAGTGTCTACTGCTCTCTTTTGAAACAGCTTCTCTGTCCGCACCACTCAGGATGAGACTCCTGGGCAGAATGACAGGCCCTCGGAGCCCATGTGCCCTGAGCAGTGACTTGTGAGCAAGTTTAGAGGAGCTTGGAGGCCGAGCGTTCATTTTTAATGAGAGGAGGGGCAGTGGGGGAAGGGAGGAGGGGCACAAGAGCCACTGCCCCCCAGCCGGCCAGGGGGAGATGGGGAGTCAGGCAAGTCCCGTGGGTCTCAGCAGTGCTTCTCCTCCTGGACGTGGAAAGCAGACCATCCCAAAAGTCAGCGGAAGGGAGCAGGCAGCATTCCTGGCTTTTGTCTCCTCTCCTGTTTCAGTTTTTAGTGTTTCACCACAGAGGATCACAAGCCAGGCTGCTTAAACAGCAGACTTGAGTTCACTCATGGAAACCAGAAGCCCCAAACCAAGCCACCCAGCTAGGGCCAGGCCAGGCTCTCTCTGATGGCTAGACGGGGGGCTGGTGGGACATCCACGCTTCCCTGCAGCTCCTGGGGGTGGCACCCTGTGGCTGTGTCACTGCACTGACTGCCCACGTCTTCCTGGGGTGTTCTCTCTGTGTCTTGTTGGCTCCTGGGGTCTTTACTAGCTCCTGAATTTAGGGTGCACCATATTGAAGTATGACCTTGGTTACATCTGCTAAGATTCTGTTTCTAAATAAGGTCACATTCACTGGCCTGGGAGTTAGAATTCGGTACACGTTTGGGGAGACACTGCCCCACCTCCCCCCACCCTCATATCCCATCTCTGTTCCAGTCTGAAGGGGGAGGAATGACAGGCTGGGGGAGGGGGAGTCCCCGGAAAGTGGAGCACGTGAGAGAGGGTTGTGGGTGGTGGTGAGTGAGGCGAGGTCGCTGACAGCAGGGAGAAGGGTGAGGGAGACACTGCGTCACGGAAAGCCTTTTGTCGTAGTCAGGGGTTGCAAGGAGAACAATTACATACAGGACCCAGAATTTGTTATTTTATGATGGTCACCCAGAGTTAAATACAAGAAAGTTTAGGAAATCTGTCCACGACACTAAAGAACTGGAAAATCCACCTGAGGGCCTGGATCCCACAACAATGTCCTGCATGAGTCCAGCTGAAGACACTAGAGCCCATGCCAGTGACTGCTGTGAGTCCAACTGGAGGCCTAGAGCCTGTGACAATGACTCATCTAAGTCTATCCCATGGATCTGTGTTGGGAAAGCCCAAAGGTCAGCGGCAGAAAGTCTGTGCCAGAGGGGTGAAGGATCTGTGCCAGAAGGTTGAGGGTTCTGTACTGGAGCCAAGAAGCAACACTCAAAATAAGGACCAGGGCTCACCTGAAAAGTACCCCGGCCATCCTCAGTGACAGCGAGGTCCCGAGCTCCTCACATGATGAGAACAGCCGAGTCCAGATCAGGAAGCCAGTGTGACAAGCTTCTCCTGGAGACTGAACAGCACACATCTTCCCCTCTGGAGCCAGGAAGTGATGCTCAAAGTAAGGACCAGAGCTCCCCAAAGTGAACCGCGGCCACTCTCAGGGACAACAAGGTCCCGAGCTCCTCCAAGGACAATGGCCATTCGAGTTCCTGTCAGCGAAGCCAGCACGACGAGCTCCTCCAGGAGAACCAAGGCTCCAAAGAGCAACACTTAGGAGACCCAGTGTCCCACTCTCCGCTCCACATCCCTTTTTACGCTGGCCACTTTCCTCAGGTGGACTTAATTCAGCTGCTGCTAAGCTGACCGCCAGGTTTTAATCCCTAACACCTTTCATGGTGGCACAAAAGCTTCGCAACAATATGAAAGAGCTTTGGCAGTTTTCCTGATGCTTCCCAAGGATGAGCTGAGAGCCATTTGGGATCTGTAGCTCTGGGGGAGGGGACGAAGTGGGTCCCCTGTTGTCCTGATGGGGGGTGGAGGAGCAGAGCAGGAACGATTTAAGGAGTCTACTCAGAGCCATGCTAGGAGGGGGCGCCAGGGGGCGCTGCTGTCACTTTGGCGACTGGATTTTGCTAAATGGCCAAGGCTGGCCTTGAACTCGTGGTCCTTTGGCTTCAGCCTCCCAAGTAGCTGGGATTACAGGCATTTGCTATCATCCCTGGCGTGTCCCTTCACTTTTTAAAGTGACTTCTCAACAGCAGTTTCAATGCCAGTGGCCCCAGAGCTGCCTCAGGTGACGGACGGATCTCTCGGCTGCGCGCTCTGTCGCGGTGAACCCACGCAGTCTCCCAGGGGCTCCTCTTTATAAGAGGGGTGGCTGTTCCAGCTCAGGCCTCACCACCTCTGTCCTGTCCCTTGGGGGAAATACGGCAAGGATCTCTTGAAGAAGCCTCCGGCGGCTCGGGCTTTGAGCACCTTCCCTGCGCTTTAGTGATTCCTGGAGTTGATGTTAACATGAAAAACAAAAAATGAACACAAACACAAGAAAGAGCCAGCTTGTAGTTTTATTCTTCTTCCTGTTCATACTGGACTTGAAATCGATGTGACCTCACCGCTGGGGACCTTTGTCCTGCTCCCCACGGACCCCATCCATCGTGGGGACGGCCAGCCCTGTGGGATTTGGCCGTCCTGTCCTCCACTTTGAAGCACTTTGGTAATGCTGAGTGCTCTCGGTGCCCTGGTCCCTTGCAAGAGTGAATCCTCAGGAGCCATTAAACCATCTTGGCCCTGCGCTAGAGCTTTCTCAGCTAACTGAGAGCGAGAGCGGGCCGGGAAAGCAAGAGAAAGCAGTGACAAAGTAGCGACAGCCTGGAGGTGCATCGCCCCGAAAGGGGCTGGCCCTTCCTGGCGGTGGGTACACAGCCTCTGGGAAGGAAAGGGGGCTAATCCAAAACGTCTGATGGCCACCCTGGCTTTGGAGACACAGTCTGAAGTTAGGGAAATTTCAAGGCTCCCCAGAAGTAGCTGTAAACTTGCTGGACTTCCCATGTGTTCACATACTCTGAGCAGCCATAGTTAGGGCTCCAGGCTGGAGTGTTCTTGTTTGTCTCTGTGCACATAAATGGATCCGTAGTGTGTGCACATTATTTATCTATATGCACACATGCACGCACACACACCCCCACACGTATCTATCATGTACATATTTCACACCAAGTCAGCCTTTAGCAATAAAGGTATTGGTCACTAAAGAGTGGTCACTACACAGTGGTTACTAAAGGTAAGTTTACGCCTTTTAAAAATGCAGTGGGTGATTGTCCTTCAGAGTGTAACATCCTAAGAGACACCCTAAGGAGGGAAGTAACCTGGAAACTTTACGAGATGCTCTGCTGGTGCAGAGGGAGTGACTAAGAGAGTGAGTTTAGCTCCAGTCATCAGATACCTGCTGAAATCATCTCTGAACACCTCGTTCCACAGAGACACTTCTACCAGCCAATCTGGACGCTGGTTGGTGCAGGTGCCAAGCAGCTGTCCTCGTCTGGTCGTCCCACAGCCTGCGTGATTCCGTCCGGTGTGGAATGGATCAAAGCCCGCGTCGTGCAGCTGGACCCGGACAAGAACCTTATCCATACCGACAGCGGCAAGCAGGTAGTGTCTCAGGCTTTTGGAGTTCTAAAAAAATCTACTTCTATATTTTGGTTTTTTTTGACGGGGTCTTGCTACATAGCCCAGGCTGGCCTTGAATTCACTAGGCAGCCCAGGCTGGCCTTGAACTCATGGCATTCCTCCTGCCTCAGCCTCTCAGAGGCAGGAATCGTAAAGGCATGTGCCACCATGCCTGGCTGCATTTTCTGTCAGTGGGAGGTCTCGGTTAATGCACAGACTGGACAGCTTCCTGGTGAAGGGTGGTGTGTGTGCGTGTGGGTGGAGACTGCTGTGGGAGCCGCAGGCCTTGTGGTCAGTGGGGGGTGGGGTCGAAGGATGTTGAATTAATGAACAGCTGTGACAAGTGCTGGCTGCCTATCCGGCTGTGCACCATTCTGATTTCTGTGGCCCCTTGCACCTGGTTGCTTACTGAACAAATGTGATTGTTGATTGCTGATTGTCGCCTAGAAGAACAGTGGGCATCTCCCTGCTGCTTGGTCTTTGGAGGCAGTTAATCTTCCTCCCTGAGGCAAGGGATTTCGGGAACACTAAGGGCCGCTCTGCGGAGACATCAGGTGACCTGGCTTGTGCCAGGGCTAAGGAGAACCATTGTGGCCTGAGTTTGGGACTCACGATTGATTGCTTCACACCGTCTAGAAGTCGCCTCCTAGCCCTACCCAGGAGTCCAATCTGGCTGAGGGGCTGAGAGCACAGGGAGAGACCACAGGTTCAGCACCCCCTTCTGCTTCCTGTCCCCATCTGCTGCTGGGCTTCACTAGCCAGGTGATGGGGGAGGGGAGGTGAAGGCTCAGAACAGCACGGGGGTGGGGGGGGGCGCAGCTGGCTCTTGTCTCTCACAGCTACCTACTACGCTTGCTCTTTTCACTGCTGGTCAGCGCCCTGCTGATTCATGCCATGCCCAGGCCAGTTCCCAGCTCAGCCGTCCCCACCCCTGCTGTCATGTCAGGCTGCCCCTTCTGGAAGGGGACACTCACTATTTATTACAATGATGAGCAACAGATACACGTATAAGTGAATCTATGTGCATATGTATCTTATTTTAATTTTTTTATTTGTTTAGTTTTTGAGAGAGGCTCTCGCTATGTAGTCCAAGCTGGCCTTGAGCCTAGGTTTGTGGCCATCCTCCTGCCTCAGCCTCCTGAGCGCTGGGATTGCAGGTGTGTACCAGCATGCAAAGCTTATAGTTCTATTTTAAATTAAAAGCTCTAAATGTTTTTATATCACTTTTCCCCTCCCAATGGAACAGAACTTTCTTATTTTTCTCAGAGTATCCAGGAGACCAGGTTGATTATACAAAAGATTATTTTCCTTTCAAAAGGCTGAGCTCTGTGACTGTTCACAGGGTCAGGTGGGGGTGGGACCCTTGGTTCAGCAGGGCTGCTGGACAGTCTTGGTGCCCTTTGTGGTGGGGTCCTGCTGGTCTCAGGCTCAAAGTTCTCTCTCTCTCTCTCTCTCTCTCTCTCTCTCTATCTCTATCTCTATCTCTATCTCTCTCTCATACTGGGGATTGAACTCAGGGCCTTTGCACTGAACGGCATCTCCAGGCTTTTTAAAACTTTTGACACAGGTCTTGCTAGGTTGCTAAGGTGCCCCTGCTGGGCTTTCCCTCATGATCCTGCTGCCTCAGCCTCCGAGAGCGCTGGGATTGCAGGTGGATCACGCCCAGCAACGCCTCTCACCTCTTGATAGTCAGTGAGGGGCGCTCAGCCTTCTCTCTGCTGGACCCTGGGTTACCGCAGAAGCCCAGATGCCCAGAGAAGCTGGAGAACCCTGTTTTAAGCTTAGGAAGTCATTGGTGCCACCCGGCCTGTGCTTTCTCCTGGGAGCCCATCAAGCAGAAGTATTTTCTGGAGCTCATCAAAAACCAGCGTGAACCTTCTGTACGAGATAGACTGACTTTAGTTCACCCTCCCAGCTGTCTGGGTGTCTAGGATTTAAGACGCTGTCACCCACTGAGAGGCTTTCCTCGCCGCTGCCCACAGATGGTGAGGCTTTAATTTCCTGACACATCCCTGTCCCTAGAGAGCTTCTGTGACAGGTCATGTCAATTACCCAACGTTCTTCAGCACGTCACCCACCTTAACCGCATTGTTGCCTGCTTAACTCACACGGGCTTGTCTGACTCACTAGGTGAGAAACTCAGTGGAAGTCACCACAGAAACCTGACCTCAGGACATCCCCAGCTTTTCCCCTGCCCTGGGGTCCCAGGCGCAGAGGGCCCTTGGTCTCTTTCCCGACTTAACCTGGTTCTGTTTGCACGGGGCCTCTGGGGCCTCTGGTTTCCTCAAAGGCCGCCGCCTCCTTCTCACCCCAGGGCATCTGCACACACGTCTCCCTCCACCGCTCATCTTCAGACAAGCTTTCCTTTGATAGTCTCCATCAAGGTCCCCGTGCCCAGCTGTCACAGCGGGCTGTGGTTTGATGAAGATTCCTGTGATTACCTGGGAACCGTATCTCCCCCACCAGCCTGGGTGCTTGGAGCACAGGAACTTGTCTTTCTGGTTTATCTGTGCTCAGACCTTGCACAGGATGGGCCCATTGAAGGTGCTGAAGAAATAAATATCGCCCAGCAGACTGCAGTTAGCTTTTTCCCTTTGTAAAATGGGACTAGTAATATTACCGAGCTGGCTGGGTTACAGTGAGCATTAGGGGGTATGATAGAAAAGTGATTGCTTAAATTACAAAGCTTGTCACCATAAAAGAACACACTAATCTCCCGCAAATCCTCCCCTCACTTCACACACACGATCCTATCATTCTTGCTTCTTCCTGCAGCAGTGCTAGAGGTCCTCTTTTGGGAGTGTCTTTAGTGGCACTGTCGTGGCTGGATCTGTGTCCCGAATCCATTGAGGACGCTTATCTTTCAAGGTCGTCTTGACTTTGGGGAAGAGGTGGAAGTTGCATGGGGCCAGATCTGATGAACAAGGGGAATGAGGACTCAGTGTCTGTTCTCATGGGCCTGCTACTCTGTTGCATGGTGCTTGGCAGCAGCACTTAGCATAGTTCTGATCACATGTTGTAAAGACCCTCAGGAAAGAGGACTTGCAGAACTGCTTCAGAGAGTGGCAAGTGAGATGGGATAAATGTGTTCCAAGAATGGGGCTGAGGTGTTAATGGCAGTGCGTGTTTTCCTGTAATAAATTCTAAAGTGTAAACATCCCCTGTAGACTTTGATCGCACATTGTGAATAAGTGGAAATGTGTGAAGCACTTAGAACACTGATTGGCACCGAGGGGCGAATGTGGGTGAAATGTTACTATTTTAAAGAGAACACATGAAAAGACTGGGAGAGCAAACACTGAGCATAGCACAGCACCAGCCAGCCCAGGTCCTGACTGCTGAGAGCCGGCTCATCACCCCTGAGTCCCCACAGTTCTCTCAATTACTGGGAGATGTCTACAGAGCACATGAGCCTGGAGCTTTGCAAGGAATTAGCGCCCATTTGTGAAGCCTTTTGTGTTAGGACTTTACCCACCCCTGCCCCGCACAAAATGAGGATCCTCTTCCATATTTAGCCTTCTGCCAAGGTCTGCGCTCTTCTCTCTGATTGCTCAAGTCTTGTGTACAAGTTCTTGTAATTCCAAACCGTGTAGGTCATCTGGTTTGAGAACGTGAACTTGCTCAGAATGCTTGAGGCTTTCTTTTTGTTCTCTTGCATTTGAGCCTGTATTTTACCTTCCTGATTTCCCTCCCTAATAGTGAGCTCATCTGTTCCTGGTCCTTAGACATCATCACTATTACACTCCGGTATCCCACTGAGGTATGCACAAATCGACAGCTCTTTTCAGTGAAGTGTTCTGTTTCACCTGCAGATCTCCAGCCCCCAGCTTCCTGTCACCCCCCCATGACTGAGAGCTCCACAGCATTCACACAGCCATCAGTGAGTGGCTATACACACCTACAGATCTGAGAATGTCAGGGTGCTGGCTCCTAAGGACAGAGGAAGATGCTGATACTGTCTGCTCACTTTGATAAGTTATATTTTTACAAGGAATGAAATTATAAATCATCCATTTGTACATCTGACCACCCATCCATATATCCATCCATACATCCATCCACTCACCCATCCATTCACCGACCCACCCATCCACCTATGCATCCATCCATCCATCCATCCATCCATATATCCATCCATCCATCCATCCATCCATCCATCCATCCATCCATCCATCCATCCATCCACCTACCCACCCATCTACCCATCCATCCATCCATCCACTCACCCATCCACCTACACATCCATCCATCCATCTCATCTATCCATCCATTTCATCCATGCATCTACCCATCTCATCCACCCATTCATCCATTGATCCATTCATCCATCTATCCATTGATCAATTGATCCATCCATCCATCCATCCATCCACTCAGTCACTCACTTACCCATCCACCCACCCATCCATTCATCCATCCATCCATCCACTCACCCATCCACCAATGTCCATCCATCTACCCACCCATCCATCTACTTACCTATCCATCAGTGATCAATTTATCCACCCATCCATCCATTCACTCCCCACTCACCCATCCATCCATCTCATCCACCTACCCATCCATCCATTCATCTGTCTCATCCATCGACCCATCCATCCATCCATCCATCCATCCATCCAACCAGCACAACCTTAGTGCCTCACTGTAATTCAGTGACTATGCTAGAGTCTAGGGAATAGGAGGGGAGGTGTGACCTTTATCCCCTGGGAGTGTCCCACGCAGGGAGGCGAATGACTCCTGTGTAACATGACAGGGGCTACAAAGCGTCACCCGCTTGTGCTGAGAGTGCTCCAGGAAGGGCCCATGGTGAGTGAGAGATCTGACAAAGGCCTTGGCCACTTTGGGGCCGAGTCTCCTGGACTCCAGGGCAGGACCTCATCAGCCACCTGCTCCCTTCAGATCCCAGATAGAGCCATGCACTCTTGGGTCTTGGAACCCCCTTCTCAGAGGGGACTCTCTCAGCGCTGCTTCCCCATTCAGTGCGAGGTCACAGGACTATCCCCCTGGGGGCCCCTCACTCTCACTGCCATCCTCTCCCCTGCAGTTTTTAGGGCTGTTCTCATGCTTTGCACCCTTTGCACCCTTCTTACAGCCGTCTGTGTTTGCCTAGATCCCGACCCTGATGTGTCTCCATCATAGTATTATGGGCGCCGTTGTCTTCAACATGAGCAATCACGATGCCTGTATTTGGCAGGGGCGGCTTCCTCCCAGGGCAGCCATTAAGTGGGAGCAGGTGTGTCACATCCTTGTCAAGGACTCTTGAGGCTCTAGTTGCCAGGTCCTGTGACAGGTCTGACCCACATGTTACTCCTGGATTAAAAACATCGATCGTCTTTTCACGTGAGAGATTCATCACTTTCCCACCTCTCGATGTGAAAAGTTTTAACATAAGCAAGGCACAGTTACGGCCTCTCTGCTACTCTCCGCAGTGTAAAGCTCTAGGCGTCCGGCGAGCAGGCAGGTCACGTGTGGTCTGTGAAGCAGCCAGATGTGGGGCCACAGAGAAGGACTGCGGGGTGCCCCTCCGCCAGACAGTGTGCTCCGCTCTCCTCCCCCCAAGACGCCACATCTGGGGCAGAGTCAGTCCTTGCTGCTTTTTTTTTTGAGACAGGCCCTCGCTCTGCAGGTCAAGCTGGCCTTGAGCTCACTTTGTAGCCCAGGCTGGTCTCAAGCTCACAGTGACCCTCCTGCCTCGGCCTCCTGAGTGCTGGCACTACAGGTGTGTGCCACCCGGCCCTTGCTGCTTTTTGAGACCTGGTCTAAAACATTTTTTCTTGTGTGTTGCAGATCTCCTACAAATACCTTATTATTGCTCTCGGAATCCAGCTGGACTATGAGAAGGTACTGTTTTAAGTTGTTCCTGTGTTAAATTGGCCTATTTGTGCCACAATCCAACACTGTATTTGGTTGCTTTATATTATTTTGACAAGAAAGAGGCCCTGAAAAAATCTGCTTTTATTTCTCAGTGGTCCTTGTGTGGTGTAAAAAGTCTTCTCTAAGATTCTGCCAGTGATAAGAATGTGCTTCGGCTTTACGCTTCAATCAGAGTTCCTTGTCTGTGTGCTGCGGTAGTAATTCATGGTAATAGCTGCCGTTCCCACAGTTATGAAAAACCTGACTTTTTATGTGGGACTGACTTGGCTGTATTAAAGATTAAATTTTCCTTTGCCAGTAAGATTTAGAGGTTTTTTTTTTTTTTTTTGAGACAAAGTCTCACTATGTAGTTTGGGCTGGTCTTCAATTCACTGTGTACCCCTGGCTGGCCTTGCACTTGTGGCGATCCTCCTGCCTCAGTCTCCCGAGTGCTGGGATTACAGGTGTATTCCAGGTGTATTCTTGTCCCCAGCCTCCTGCTGTCTCTGGTGTGCACTGCCATGCCTGGATTAGATGAAGAATTCTTAAGCGACTTGAAGGGTGGGAGACCAGCAGCTCCTTCTCAGACGCTGAAAAGACATCTGGGTTTTGTGGTGCAGAGGCTGCCATGTGGTAGGGAGTCACCACAGCGCCTTAAATGCCACCTTGCAAGCCCTTTTTGGTGAACCAGATGCTAGTGACTGTTGTGAGATTCAAATTTATTTTTCCGAGGCACAGTAGAGTAAGTCAGTCATTGTTGATTTCTGGGGGCTTGTTGGAGACAGGGTAAAGAGTTGTAGCACACAAGGCTTGCTGCTAACCAGGTCGCAGGCTGAAGGGCTGGGGTCCCGGCATGGGCCTCTTAAGAGGTAGCCCAGGAAGTCATTTTGTGCTTTGGGACTTATCCAGGGTGCGGGTGGTGGAGATGCCTTGGGATGTGAAGGTACAGAGAAGCCATCGATCAGTGAGTCATGTGGAGGGTGATAGCCACTCCCCAGGGGACCAGCCTGCTCCTTGAGACCTGCTGGCTTAGAACTATCAGGTAATTTATTACACACAGAACCATAAAGTAGAAAAGCGGGGACTCAAACCAGGTCTGTAGGATCCTGAAGCCCGCTTTTTAATGACCTGATTGTAACGCCTTTTCCAAGAGTCTGATGAGGTACAGTGTAACAGGCGGTCATGTACGTTTGGTATATGGATGACATAAATGGATGGCCTTTGGGCCTGCTTATTTTTCTGTCTTAGTCACTCTCCTATCAAGGGGAAAAATACTAACACTTACACTTTAAAGGAGAAGAGGTTATTGTGGCTCACCGTTTCAGGGGATTCAGTCTATGGTTGACTGGCTCCAAGGCAGAATAGCATGGCAGAGGGGTGGAAGGAAGAAGAGGAAGAGAACTCAATTTATGGTAGCCAGGAAGCAGAGAGAGCAGAAGGAGCTGGGGACAAGAATACCTCCTTCCAGGTCACAGCCCAGTGAACCCCTCCAACCAGGCCCCCATCCTAACAGCAAATGGAGCTGTGGATTAGTCAATTTCCTTATCAGTACAACATCCTCATGATCCAGTCACGTTCTGGAACCTCACCTCCAAGCATGGGGCATTTATACACCTTCTGTTCCCAGGAAGGGAAGTGGTTCCCCTAAAAGGAGGAATGGTGGGCGCCCTGCCCTCACTGACAGTGGGGAGGGCTGTACTCAGGTCATAGCCTCAAGGCCAGGTAGGTGGAGGCTTCTAGGGGCTGGGCCCCTTCCGTTGTGTCCTAAGAGGAGACCTCAGTGCCACAGGTCAGGGCTGGGCACCTGTGCTCACCTGTGTGTGCCACGTGTGTGCCCTCGGGGGGTCACAGTGGTGGGGGAACACTGGAAAGGCTGTGGAAACGTCAGATGGGACCCGAAAGGCATTTCCCCTTTGGTTTACAACAGATTTTCTATGTGCTTGGCTGCAGATCAAGGGCCTGCCCGAGGGTTTCGCGCATCCCAAAATAGGGTCCAATTATTCGGTGAAGACGGTGGAGAAGACGTGGAAGGCGCTGCAGGACTTCAGGGAGGGCAACGCCATCTTCACCTTCCCGAACACGCCCGTCAAGTGCGCAGGCGCCCCGCAGAAGATCATGTACTTAGCGGAGGCCTACTTCAGGAAGGTGGGGCCTCTTCTGGGGGGCGGGGGGGGCGGGGCGCGGGGCGGGGCTTGACGGGCGCTGGGAGGGGCGTGGTCTGGGAGTGGCAGATCAGGGGCGTGGTGGGCACTGGGAGGGGCGTGACAGGGGCGTGGCCTGGAGCAGGCCGTGGTGGGGGCGTGGCGAGGGCGTGGCAGGGGCGGGTCCTTCTTGCCCAAGGGCCTTCTTTATTTCTACATTTTACATACACACGCACGCACACGTATGTGCACAGTTATATAACTTGAAGTTGGTAAAACAGACAAAAGGAAGCTGTAACTCATAATCCAGATGCTTTAATAATGCTGCCATCATTGGCGCTGCGTGTCCTTCCAGAGTTTTTCTGTGGATTTAAAGAAATACGGTTCTATGCAGTGTACGTACAAATTTAGACGTATCACATGTGATCCAGTCGGTTTTGTAACATACTTTTTAATATACGTCTAAAAGTCCTCTGGGGAAGTCTGTCAGAGATGGGTGATCTTCCTGCTTCAGCCTCCCAGTGCTGGAATTACAGGCCCGTGCCACCACATCTGGCTAATGCTTCCATATTTGAAGGTAGATAATTCATTGCATATTGGTAATTTTTATATACGTGTATACACTGGCTTCAGCTGTTTCTGATCAAGTTCAAGGTTATGAATATTTCTGGTTCATGAAAACGTCTTGCAACTATAATAGGCAAAATGTCAATTTTTTAAAAGAGGCAAAAAAAAAAAAAGCGTTACTTGCTGACTCACGCCTGTAATCCTAACACTGGGAGGCTGAGGCAGGAGGATCGCTGTGAGCTTGAGCCCAAACTGGGCTGCATAGTGAGTTCAAGGCCGGCCTGGGCTAGATAGCAAGATCCTGTGTCAAGAAGCAAAACAGAACAGCACAACAAAATAAAACAAGATTCAAATGGAACTGCGAGCCTGTGTGTTAAGAGGTTTGTGGGGAGGCTTGTGCTGCAGTTCTTCCCTCTCTGCCCCTCTGACCTTCACTTCCCGTCTTCAGCTGGACAGCGCCCACCTCTGTCCCAGTGCAAGGGTGCCCTTCAGGTAACTGTCACATCATGGACAGAAAACGAGGCGGCCTTGGGTTCAGGCTCACATCACCCCTCCGTGGTGCGCGCTCGGGGAAGCTCTGGTCCGTGGGCTTTAGTCCTTGTTTGGGTTAACGCTCCTGAGTTGGTTGCTCCTCTTCTTCTGCTCAGACTGGAAAGCGCTCCAAGGCCAACATCATCTTCAACACCTCGCTGGGAGCTATCTTTGGGGTGAAGAAGTATGCGGATGCCCTGCAGGAGATCATCCGGGAGAGGGACCTCACCGTGAACTACAGATGGAACCTGGTCGAGGTCCGTGCCCACAAGCAGGAGGCCGTTTTCCAGAACCTGGACACACCCGGAGAGACCCAAGTGTTTCCTGTGAGTGGGGGGCTCTGGTGACAGGGGGCTCCTCTCCCCATCCACGTCATGTGCAGGGCTGGTGAGGGTGGCATCTGAGGGCAGGGACAGGACGAGGAGATGGAATGAGATGGGCAGGAGGGAAGAAGCCGTGTCCAAGGAGGCCAGGACACAGGACGTCCTACCGACCGATCATTCAGAATCTTACTGATGACCCAGGGCTGTAATTTTTAAAAACTCTTACTTGGAAATGATCTCAAACTTAGAGCTGCAAAAGTAGAGTACAAAAGAAAATTACCAGCAGATTGTCCTAGATTCACCTGTAGAATTTTATGTCATTTAGCTTTAGCTTTATCATTTGATTTTCTCTATACTCTTTAATTACCTATATCAAACCTTGTGTCCCTTTACCCTTAGGTACTTGAGTGTAAATTTCCTAAGGAATGGATGTTTTCTTTCATAACCACAGTACTTACCACCTCAGTAGGGTTAGGACACTGTTCTAGTTGGTTTGTATCAGTACCTTTGATGGATGTGGTGGTATTTAGGGTACTTTTCCCTCTCTGGTGTGGACCCTAATTTACAGTGAAGAATTGTGTTTCACTGTGATGCTTCTTTAGTCTCTTTCAGTCTGGGACAGTTCCACAGCCCTCTCTTTTCTGCGACACTGATATTTTGGAACAGTACACCCTTTCTGCCATCATTAGAAAAATAGACTCTTCCTCATCTCCAGGTTGTGCGTGTTCTGTGGTGATGATGTTAAAGAGGTCGGGCTTCCTAGAGCAGAGCGCTGTGTCAGTCACGTGGCAGAGCGAGCGCTGTGTGAGCAATGCTGGTCCTTGGGGAATCGCATTCACAAGTGAGGTATCTGCCGGCCCTTTATGGATGCTGTGTATTTTGATCACTGATCAGGACGTGGTCCAGGTTTTCCACTGATAATCACTGTTGTTTTCCTCTGTGCTAATGAGGAAGTCTGTGGGGAGATACTTGGGGACAGTGCCAACACTCCACTCGTTTAAACCTCCACCCAGAGTTCGCATTTGTTGGTGACATTTGCCCATTCAGACGTCTTCTAGGGCGCTGGCAGAATGACAGTCCCCTCCCTCCGGAATTCTGTCCACATTTACCAGTGGGCCCTTGGCTCTCTTAATCAATTACTGCCATGAACTCCTGTGTTTTTGTGCCTCTGGTGGTTTACTGTCCACTCACGTCCTTCATTTTCTTGGTGCCTAAGTTGTCCAGGTTCGGTCAGGAGCAGCACCTTCCCGCGGGCTCCTGTGTCCCTGTGATGTGGCCGCCGTGTTTTCCAGCGGTTCCCTACTTTCTGCTGTCCCAGGACGTCCCCAGCTCACCTAGCTCCACTTGCTCTGTCTCAGGGTTATCATTTTAAAGCATCTTTAACTCTCCCGGTCCGTGTGTGTGGTGCATAGTGATTGCCTTCCCCGTGGGGGTGGGGACCTGCACACAGCTCGGCTTAACTCTCCTTCTAGCCCTTTCCCTCCTGCTCCCCCATCGCTTGGTCCTGTCTAGCTGCAGAAGAGCTAACTTCTCGTTTCCTATTGTCTGTCTCTTATTTTGTTCTTTAAATTACTTTTACAATGAGTCCCTCATACAAGAGAAACCAGGCAATGGTTAAGCGAGGGTGTCGGATTTATTTCACTTAACATCATATGCTCAAGGTCCAGCCATTTTCCTACAAATAACTCAAATTTTTCCTTTTTTATGGTACAGTAGTATTTCACGGTATGTAATTATCTCATTTTTTTTATTTAAAGAGAAAAAAAAGCAAAACAAAAAAGGGGTAGAAACAATACAGAATTTCAGAAAAAAAGCAGTAAGAAATTTCAGAAAAAAAGCAGTAAGTAAGTAACCTAGTTGTTAAAGTTACAAAATTAAAGCATACAAAGTGGACATTCAAACAGTGAGACTGCAAAGTTCAATGATCCAGTAACAGCTTAGCAACATGGTTTTCAATCCTACACACTTAAACATACATGCAGCCATATCCTCTAGAGCACTTTTTTTTCTTCTTTTTACTTTTTAAGTCCATTATCTGCTTAGTTATATCCTGTTTCAGGTTGCTCAGTACCTTACTGACTTGTTTTGTTGTTGTTATATACATTTAATCACCTTATATAATTCTGTTGCCTTGTTTTTGAGTTTCTCCTCATCCATGATCCATGGATCAGCTTTGGTGGAGTTGAGAGATTTTTGGAGGCATTTTGTTACTTTCTTATCTACTTTTTTTTTGAAGGTAGCAAAATACAGCAGAACAAGACAGAACAAACCCCTGTGACCACAGTGCAGTAAAACTACTGCAGAACCTCAGAGCAGGTCACCAGGACATGAGCAATGGGCTCAATTGTACAGCCCATTTTGTTCACATTAGCTGTTCTTTCAATCAGGTAGAGGAAAATGGAAGGAAATATCGAACTTTTAAAAACAAAATATTGAATAAAACAGTACCATTAATCAAAACTGAGCAAAACAGTGATAAAAATATTTTCCTTCAAAGAGATGGTAGAAGCAAATCCTCCTTACTTGCCACACTGAATACAATCATCCTCCAAAAAAGATACTCAGACCGCCGGAGCTGATTGCTAACAGGGGGTTGGGGGGATGGATCAATGTCTGATTCTTAGCCCGGGCACTGGCAGGGCCCCAGCTGCTTACCAGGGTGGCAAGTAGGTTGCCTGTTCTCCCAGTGCCCAAAGTTCCAACATGCTGCAGAGCTCAGGAATCGCTGATAGTTCCTGCCCCGGTGCGCCGGCGGCTTGCCAGGCCCCCAGCTGCTCACCAGTGCGGTGATTAGGCCTCATTTTCTTTATCCACTCATCTGGTGAAGGACTGTTTCCAAGATTAAGCTGTTATAAATTGTGCTGTTATAAACATGAGTATGGATGTATCTGTACTATGATGTCTTTACTCATTTCAGGAAGATACCTAGAAGGGGAATAGCTGGGTCAATGGAATTTCTACTTTTAGTTTTTTGAGGAATCTCCATACTCACTTCCATGGTGGCTGTGCTAGTTTACTTCCCATCAGCAGTGGAGTACAGTTCCTTTCCCTGCAGTCTCACTAGCAGTTGTTAGTATTTGATTTCTTGATGGCGGCCATTCTTTCTGGAGTAAGATGGAATCTCAGTGTTGTTTTAATTTGCAGTTCTCTAATGGCCAGTGATGTGAACATTTATTCATGTATTTATTGGCCATTTGTGCTTCTTCCAAGTCTATTACGCTTGGCCACTGTTTGATTGAATTTTTTGTTTTTTGGGGGAGATCTAATTTTTTGAGTTTTTTATATATTCTAGATATTGGTCCTCTGCCTGAGGGATAGCTGGCAAGATTTTTGTCTCATTCTCCAGGTTGTCTTTCCACCCTGTTGGTTGTTTCCTTTGATATGTACAAGCTTCTTAATTTGATAGAGTCCAATTTGTTGATTCTTGAGGTTATTTGTTGTGCAATTGAGGAAGATTATTATTTGGAGCAGCTGTCACATCGGTATGTTCACAGAACCTTCTGGGTCATTTAGGGATAGTTACTGTTTTGTAAAAGGATCTCTGCTTTTTAGTCCCTATGGATATCATTTCTGTAGCATTCCAGTTTTTCCTGGCTGTCGGGAGTTGTCACTTTGGAAGGGTCCCTCTGCCTTGAACTCTTTTGAATTGCTGCTTCTCATTTTTTATTGGTTGGGGAACAAGAGAGTCAGACCTGTTAAATTCTATGGAAGGTAAAAGTAAGTGGGCTGTGAATGAGGGGACTGGGCCGAGTTTATGAGCAAAGCTTGTGGGCTTGTGTGAAGGAGCTTGGCTCTGCCCCTTGGTCATTTGTCTTAGGTTCTTGGCTGTTCCCTGGAGAGGTGAGGCTGTGGAGAGGATCTCTGCCATGTGCATGATCATTGTTCTTCTACAGAGTTTACAAAGAGCAGAGATCTGTGTGTCCCCTTTGAATCAGAGGATTTCAGGTCAGATGTTCTTTGAGCTGCATGCTTAAAATTGGAATTTTGAAAAATCCACTAAAAGTTTTCAAGGAGTGGCTCTTATGGCTGCGGGTGCTAGAAGTTTAGTATATGCACTGCCCAAGTGCATTCCAGCAGCCCTGGAGTGATCCTGGGAGCTTGTAGCATGTGCCGATGCCTGGGCTCTGGGGTGTTGATGGAGGACTGAGAAATTCGGATGATTGTAATGCTCAACCAGGATCGAAAACAACCATGTGCAGAGTTAAAGTTACCCCAAAGCTAACAATCCTCCTTCCTGGAGAGCTCACGAACGAATCAGTTTCCCACAGCTTTTAAAAACTCTGAGCCTGTGTTATATCACAGTGCTAGCACTAGAAGGGACTTTGGGGGTTTTTCAGCCTAACACATATCTCTATGGATAAGCAAACAGAAGATGTGACATGTGATCAGTGGGAAATGAACCAGTTCCTTCAGGGATACATGTGTCTGAATCACTTGAAGATTTTGTAAAAGTGCAGATTTCTATGCTTTCCCCTACTAAACTGAGATCGCAGGCCTAGGAACCTGCATTCCCATGAGTCTACAAAATCATTTGTCAACATTAATACATGGATCCCTGTACTCTGAATGGATTATTTGTATCAGTGAATAAAAGCCAAGCTATCGTGTAAAGTGTGTGGGAATAAACAATGGATAAAGAGCAAGCCCAAGTTTGGTCTCCACGCTCATTAATGCATCTGGCTCTAAAGAGCTGTCCCATGATTATCCTGGGCAGGAGCACCGAGCACTAGCACCCTCTTTCTGTAAGATTGAGCTTGTAATTCTCTGAGATTTGGAAGAAATGCAGGTCAGCTTGGGATTCACGTGGGCATCGGGGATGAGGCCACGGGCCTCCCCACTGGAGACTGGCGGGCTTGCCAGCTCACTGAAGTTGCTAGGCGGCACTCCTAGAACACTCCATAAAAAAGAACAAGGGGCATGAAGTATGAAATGTAAAAGGATACCGCCTAAACAAACAACACAATTAAATGTGCCATCAGAAGTCTTTAGGACCGCGTCACACACGGTTACCAAGGGGTAGGCTTGATGCAGATGTTTGGGAAAGTAAAATGTATCCCTGCCCTTGCTGCTGCTCAGTAATCCTAGTACTGAATCAGACTCCTCTCCTCTGAAGGGCTGATTTTCCTTTTTTTGTCTTAAATTGGTGATTTGACACTTTTTTCTACGTGTCTTGGGAGTTGACCCACCTTTGGGCATAATGCTCGCTAATCAGCTCCTAATGTGACCTTTACAAGTTTCAGGTGTTCTGGGCACTTACTCCTTCCGGAAGAAAACTGGAGCTTCAGGCATCCCAGGTTGATAGCTGCGGGTTGGGGAGCGAGAGATCATGATACATCACTCTCTTAATTTTAGTAAGGAGAGAAACCTTATTGGATTGCTACAGAATATTAGTGAGCTTTACCCCAATATCTTGGGTTGCCCATGTCTGTTTCTGGAAGGACCACTGGGCTCAGTGTGGGGGAGATTTGTCAATCAAGAGGACGGTTGTTTAGTTTGTCCCCGTCTTCCACGGGAACATGTGGGTTGGGGGTTGGTTATGCACTGGTTGTGTAGTTCTCCATGTAGCCATAGCATGGCAAATGGGGGAGGGATGGTTGGAGAGACGTTGGGGACTGTAGGATGGTTGAAAAGATACAAGTGGGATGCCCTCTTTTTTGCAGTATGAAATGCTGCATGTCACACCGCCCATGAGCTCTCCGGACGTCCTCAAGACTAGTCCCGTGGTGGATGCGGCTGGCTGGGTGGACGTGGATAAGGAAACGCTGCAACACAAGAAGTACCCCAATGTGTTTGGGATCGGGGACTGCACCAACCTCCCGACGTCCAAGACTGCTGCTGCAGTAGGTAGGAGACCTGGCTGCCTCCCTCCTCTCTACCCTAGGCACTTGTCTTACTTTCCTCTCATTGCTGAGACAAAATACCCAACACTCACTGTTAAAGAGGGAAAGGTTGATTTAGCTCACAGTGTGTAGAGGTTTCAGTCCGTCATCGGCTGGCTCCAAGGCTGGGTGGTGTGACTGAGGAGAAGCAGTCGATGGTGGGCCGGAGGTAGCAAAAGCACCAAGGGACAATCACAGCTCTTTCTGTCCCTTATATCTTATCCAGGCTACTTAGGGCACCCTTAATTCTAGTGCCCTTGATCCTAGCATCATACCCTGAATCAATTCTAGCATCTCACACTGTAGATCCAGCCACCTCTGAAAAAGTCCCACCTATGACAGCATGAGGCTTTGAGGGGACTTCTAGACACAAGCCATAACAACAGCACCATCATAGCAAAAACAAAAATTTGGCACAAACAATTCCTTTCACAATGGAAGACCTGAAGGTGACCTTGACTGTGAGGGAAAAGTTGTCAGGGAGCCTCGTGCTGTACAGAGCAGAAAGCATCTTAGAAACCTTTGCCCCAGAATAGCACCATTTCTCTGCCTTTTCTAGGTCAGACAGGTAAACACTTGAGAGACAGCATTGCTGTTTTAGCTTTCTCATTCAGCTACACTCACTTCCCTGGCATTCTTGGCCTCAGGAGCCAAGGAAGTTGGCTCTTTCTCTCTTGCCTGAAGCTCTATAAAGCTAGGGAGCCATTTGTTTCCCAGCAAACACATGCAAGTCAATGAAAGCCTGCAGACCAGAAAATTGTTAAGATAGACACAGTGAAGCATGTCCCGATTGGTACATGATTAACGCCTCAGCCTGGAAAACTAGATTCCTCACCGCCGTGTCCCGCACACAAGAGCAGCAGTGGGAGAAGTGCCTTGCAGATTCTACTCTCTGCACACGGGAAGAAAATCCTGACCTCCTGCTGCTGGGTGTGGTGAGTCCCACACCTGCAGGACTCCTTGTTACCTTCACAGTTTCACCAGGAAGAAAGATTTCTAGGAAACACACCGACTGTCTTTGTCATTATTATTGACAACTCTCTCAGCTTTTTAATTTCTTTCTTTTTTGGTACTGGGAATCGAACTGACGACCTCACACTTGCCAGGCAGGCACTTATGCCACTGAGCTAAATCACTGCCCTTAATTTAAAAAATTCAAATCTATGATAAATGTGAAAGAAAGTAGAGTGAACACGCACCTTCAGGTATTAATCAGCTATTAATATTTCTGTGACATCACTTGCTTTATCATCCTGTATAGTTTCGATATTTCATCATGTTTCACCTTAAACACTCCAGCTTGCCTTTCTGTGGACAGTGGGTGGTGAACCTGTGGCTTGTGTGTTGTTTTCCTTTAAAGATGAAAGATGTTAATGTATGAGTTGTTTTTTTCTAAACTAAAATCTCAGTATTCAGGTTGCATTGCAGTGTTGGCACTTTGGAATAAGTAAGTGGGTTTTGGGTGGCAGTTGGGCACTAACAGGTTCACCATCCCTGTCCTGGGAGAAAGGGCATTTTCCTCCATACACAACATCATGATCATGCTGAAGAAATTTAACCCTGTAAAATAGACTCACATACAGTCTAGTATGAATTTCTCTAGTCTTCCTAAAAATGTCCTTGGTAGCTCCCTGCACCCCTCAGATTCCCTGGCCAGCCTGCATCTGCGATCATGTCTCTTTAGCCAGCTTTAATGTAGGATGTGTCTTTTGTGATGCTGGACTTTTTGATGCATGCAGGCTGCTGCCCTGTTTCTACATTGCCTGGTGGTTTCCTCTTGGCGAGGTTTGGGCTAAGTGTGTGAGAATCTCTGTCCAACAGGCTGTGACTCTCTCGCTGGGCTCTGCAGGAGCTGGTCACGTTAGCTTGCCCTGCCTCTGATGAAGGATTCATCACTGGGTGAAGCGATGTCCACTGTGTTTTTCCATCATGAAGTTGCCTTTCCTCTTTGTAATTTGTAGGCCATGGGTGGGGCGAAGCTTTGAATTTGCATTCACTTAGTGTGAAGCTACTGAATTTGTGTGGGGTGATACCTGTTATGTGAGTCCAGGCGACCTGGCTTTGTTCTACTTCCTACAAACCTTGGTTTTGGTGTTTTGGGTGTTAGCAAGGATGAAAGGGACAGTTATGAGAAAAGTCCTCCTGTCTGTCCTGCCTGCATCTGCTCAGCCTCAGCCTTCTCCCCAGCCGCGCAGAGAGGACCCCGTCTTCCTGCCTGTTTTAGAAGCTGTGCTCTGTTACGTGGCTCCTCAGAACTTACTCTCCCAGTCCACGCTTGGTTCGCGTTTGAGTCGCTTTCAGCTCATTTTTACTTCAGACAGCGCCACAGTGACAGCTCTGTGCTGTCTCTTCCTCCCCACCAATGTCCTGAATGAGTCAGTAATAATGGCTCAGCTGTCCCCAAGGAGACCTGCATTTCTCCTTGGCTCCCTCCCTGCCCTCTGACCCTTGTCCACCTGTCCCTCCTGTGACCTCCCTTGCAGCCTCCGCCAGGCCTCTCTGCTCCTGTGAGCACAGTCCGGTCCTGCTGGGTTGAATGTAGTTTTCCTGGGGCTCCTGCCCTTTCTCTGCCGCCTTCTGTCCCGGGTTCTCCTTGCATTGCCCACAGCACAGCCGAGAGACCCTGTTGTGGCATTTAATGGACATTAGTAAGGGCTGTGGTGGTGTGTAAGGAGCTTCTAGCACATGAAAAAACCACAAGGCACGTGTGACTGAGCGTAGGCACACAGCGAGCCTGGCTGAGGGCGGTGGGGTGTGACCACCCCCTGGTCCCCAGGCCTGGCCAGCCTGGTGCTGTGGTCCTTACTGGGGGGCCTCTCTCCTCCACCGCCCTTGACCCCCTGCAGCAGGGGTTCCCTCAGGTCGCCTCAGTACAGATTCCAAACCCCTTTCCGGCCTCAAAGATGAACAGAATTTTCTAATGGAAGCATAATTTTTGGAGATGTTGTTTTGCCCACAATGGAGATAGCTGTTTATACTTTCAAGCAGAGTTCCTCATTTCTTTTTCTAAAAAAATCTCATTCTAGAAAACAACAACAACAACAACAATAACAAACCTTCATTACTTTGAATTAAGTGTCAGCAAACTACAGTTTGTGGGACAAACTGTCACCTATTTTTGTATAGTTGGCTGAAGAAGTTTCCGCAGGTGAGCATTTATACTCAGTTTGATAACAGGGAACACTACCTCTTTTACTCAGTCTAAAATTTCCATTATTCTACTAATGAGAATCAGTAGCCTCATATTACAAAATATTATATTTTGAATTTTTGTCTATAAGACTTCTGTGAAAAAAAATTTTTTCCTATAGTGTCTCTGTTTTTGCTTCTTGACCAATAAGAGCTAAAATTTTTCTTTACAGAAAATCTTCTGGTGCCTGATTCAGGAGAGCAGACTTTACTGAGCACATTATCGTATCCAAGTAACCCATCTTCCCCCAAAAGTAACCTTGGTCTTCTATCTTTAGAGACACACATGGCTTGTTATCTTTTCAAGCTAGTCTTCATTATTCAAAATGGAACACGGGTTGGGATCAGATGATATTAAGGAATCATTGCTGATATTCTTAGGTGTGAAAATGCTGTTGTCCTGGTGATAAAATCCTTCACCTATCAGAGACAGAAATATTTGTGCCTGAGCACATATGATGTCAGCTCTGAAAATGTCCAGAAAATAAAGTGGCATGTGTGATGTAATAGATGAAAATAATAGACAGATAGTTTGAGTATTTTCATAATAAAAAGGGAGTCACTCCACTTTTCCAGCGGAATAAAGCATGTGCCTGCTCCTCTATGAGGACGGAGGTCAGTGCAGTTATATGCACCGAGCTACGCTTTTCCATCTATCTAGTCCAGCCCTGGCCAAGGCTAGTCTGGAAGAGAGGAAAGCCCAGTGTCTGCCGAACTGCATGTGGTTGGGGCTACCATTCAAGGCTGTGTGTCCACAGGGACCTGGGATGTCCTGGATGGCCTTGGGACACTGGGCACACAGGCCAAGGTGACAGCATCAGTCCAGCAGGAGGGCGTGGGCTGGGTAGGGCCATCCTTGTGGTGCTTTTGACAGGCGCCTGGTTTGCTGAGACATCTGCATGGCTCCTTGGTGAGTGGAAGGACCCCTTGGTGGTCAGAAGCTCACATTGTCCAAAGTCTCTTTCTATTCAATCTGGAGGGAAGGGGAATGGAATCCCCTTAATATGTACAGACATATAAAGTTATGTGCAAATGAGTCTTCATGAGAAATCTTCGTGCTTACAGTTTTTCTGACTTTTCCATTTCTCCTATAGCTGCCCAGTCGGGAATACTGGACAGAACAATTTCTCTGATTATGAAGAATCAAGCACCAGTAAAGAAGGTTCGTGCGCCTTGAGAATCATTGTCTGGATGATCATTTTCGGCTCCACCTAGATCTGGTGGTTTCCCACAATTTTCCCACTGTCTTAATTAGTTCTCCAATGTGGACACTTCAATTTTTTGCCTTTGGTATTTTTTTTAAATATAATTTACATTTGTATAAAAATTAAGATATATAATATATATATGAAAAATTGCAACCATTTCAAGCACATAACGTAAATTCTAAAGTTTCTATATAACTGTAAAAAAGGCCATTTTCAGTTCAGTTTCATGTGCAATTTCAGTATGATGGCTACACATCGTGCCCCCTGGTGACCGGCTACAACCGTGTGATTCTGGCGGAGTTTGACTACAGAGCTCAGCCCCTGGAAACCTTCCCCTTTGACCAGAGCAAAGAGCGGCTCACCATGTATCTCATGAAAGCCGACCTGATGCCTTTCCTGTACTGGAATTTCATGCTGAGGTGGGTGTGTCACCTGGCCCTGGTGGGGGCCTCTCCGTCCATCCTCTACCCCAAGCTTCTGCTCGCTAACAGCATCCGCCCTGCTGTGCCCTCTCTCATGATAGTGGCGGCATCCTTGAGGGTTCCAGCATCTCCACTATACACTATATGCTTCATTATTAGGAGTCACCAGGCTTCTGCCTGCTGCACTCTGACCCCCTTTCACTGCCAGATAAGTAACAGTAATAAATCACTTTAATTTGGCGAGTGCTTTCCCTTCTGCTCCTTTACTTTTCGAAGAGCATTATGTTCTGGAAAAAATAAAAATGATACAGAGCTCAGACTTGGGAATCCAACCTGTGTTTGAATCATGCTTCTGCCAATCTTAGCTTATGTTCTAGGGTGAGTTGCCTAAACTCTCTGTGTTTAAGTTGCTTATTGGCAAAACAAGAGTAACACTGCCTGCCTCGTAAAATGTGGATTAGTGATATAATGCAGAGAGGAGAAAAGGAGACATTCAATAAATAAGAATAATATAAATGAACACTTTATTCTAAAAATTGATGATCTCTTTTGACTTTCTCAAGCTCATGGTCTTCAACTAAGGATGCTTTGGGTGATATCTGGAGACATTTATGGTTGTCACAGGATGGATGGCACTGGTCACTAGTGATCAGAATCCAGAAATACAGCTAAGACCCTGGAATGCACAGGACACCTCCCATAATGGAGAACTACCTGTCCCATAATGTTATTAGGGTGGAGGCTGAGAAACCTGCTAGCCCCTGTGTTGAGTTTCTGAGGTAGTGAAAGCAGAGAAGAAAGCAGTTTGATGTAGAAGAGGTGTCTTGCAGGTTTACTGACTTGAGTCAGCATGTCCAGGCCCACACAGTAAGTCAGCATCAAGCCAGGGCTCCAAGGTGGTTTTCTTCTGGTCCTGGACTCTTTCTTCCCCACTGGAAAGGCTGACTGATCTTACTTTGTGTGCTGTTAAGTGTGCTCGGAGCACCCTGGCTTCCCTTCAGGATGCTGCTGGCTGAAGTCACCCCATTTCTTCAGCCCCCAGTAACTTTTCTGTGTTATTTCTCACAGGGGCTACTGGGGAGGACCAGCCTTTTTGCGGAAGTTGTTTCATCTGGGCATGAGTTAAAGATAGCTCTGCCCTGGATCTTTTGGATGGCTTCTGGGTCAGAATTGCAGTTCCTGAATTGACCAAGAATGCACGAAGAGCTCTCCCAGCCTGTGAGGACTGTCTTGATGGATAATGGTGACTTTTCGGCATCCCTCTGCCATCACATGGGTTGACCAGAATGAGCTCAGTTTTTTGGAAATATCCAAGCTACCAACTTCTGTTTTCTAAATAAAAGTTTGTTGTTTCTATGAGAAAATTGTCTCCTGACTGGTCAGAATGAAAAGTTGTTACAGCCCTGGTGCTGGTGGGATAGCTTTTTTGTTATCTCCGAGAGGTCACCTTGCAGCTGGTCTAATTGTCCAGAGCCTATTTGGAGTCTCAGGAATGTGGCTCAGGAAACACTGCTTCAAGTGGGTGGCAGCCCCGAATACTGAGCTCCTTAGAACCCTCGTGGTGGGGCCTGCATGGCGAGCTGGGCGCCCCTTTCCGCCCTTCCTGTGCCTCCATCCTGGCAGCACTGTGGCTGTGCCTCCCCAGCCGTGGACCGAGCACGGTCGGGCACTTGGTGCCAGGAACCCTAATGTGTGTGGTAGGCGTGTGACCCATTGGGTCCCAAACTTGGGCTGACAAAGTTTTGGATGAGTCTGCACTGGAAATGCTGCAGGAAACCACAGTTCCAGCCTGTGTGAAGTTCAGCAGTGGCTTCACTATAATTTGCTCTAAGTCAGTTGCTGATGGAGATTTTGTTTCTGTAAGTTCAGTCTGGCATTTTAAAGTGTGTATGTTTCATATCTATAAATGCTCCCGAGCAGAAGGACACAGCTGTCTCTACCATGCCTCAGATTTTTTATAACCCATTAGAGTGCAAACACTTTTATGCGTTTCTAGGACTGTCAAGTGTCTCTGGTTTTCGAGATTTCTCCTGACATCTTTCAGAACTGGTCAGGGCCTCATCTATTGACTCAGCAGATTCTTACTGAGCAGCTACTACTTGCCAAGTACTATTTTTGGTCCAGGGGATGCAGCGATGACCCAGGCAGATAAGAGCCTGCCCACATTTCTGTGGCTTCTGTTTAAGTTTCCTGCTCTTCTTTTCCTGGGATGCCTGGGAGCCTGCTAGGTGTGGCTGTGCCTTGATTTGGGGAGTGGACTCCCCTCAGGAGCACACGTTCTGGGAGAGAGTAGAGGATCACCCTAGCGACAGGGATGGAAGATGGTTTCCAGAGGACCACACATCTCGGGTTGCCTGTGATGTTCATGGTGAGCACCCGCAGTCCCTGCATAACTTATCAGTGATGCCCATTTTCATGCTTCAAAATGTTCCTGTTTGGGCAGCAGAGCATGACCACTGCAGTGGCCACCGTCCCCACCCTGGGTCCAGAATGGGAGAGCAGTGCTGCAGATGGTGCTAGTGGGGCACTTGCTGCCATTGCTGCTTTCTTCCTTGTGGTGTCTGTGCAGGAAGCAGGGCCAGAATTACGTTGCCCTGTTCTTAGATCCTGGGCAAATGTACTTCCAAGCTCTGTGCAGTTTCTGCCAACTCTGTCTCCTGATGGGCAGCTCACTCTTGCAGGATTGGGAATTCAGGGAAGAGTGTGGGTTTATCCCAGAGGATCCTCCTCTGCAGGACCCAAGGAGTCCTGGGACCAGTCCAGCCAGGACCCTGTCCTCAGATATGGACAGAAGTGCTGGCCAGGTTGGCTTCTGGGTCTCCAGAGAACAGGGCTGTGATTCCTGGGCCCAGATGAGGCTCTGGGTGAGTGACTGAAGTTCTGTTCTGAGGTAACCCAAGCCTCCTGGGTCTGACTGTGATAATTCATGCTGAGTAAAATCTTCAAGCACTGGGCAGTTGCTTTGGAGATCACTTCTGCAGTTCATTGCCAAGGCTGGAGGCAGCGGTGACCACCACTGGCCAGCCCACTGGTCTCCAGCACAGTGCTCTCTCTCTCCTATGAGCTTGGAAAGATAAAAACTCTATTAACTTCCATAAAAGCTTAGCCTTTGAAACTTAGTTCCTTATCAAACCAGGGGTTGGCCAAGGGAGAGGCAGTCTTTCTAAGGAGCAATAGACCAGAAGAAGAGGAATTAGGACCAGGGTTGGGGTCAAGGTTGGTGGCTTCTCCATCAAGAGTGTCTCAGGTTCGAGTTCTGTCCTGTGGACTAGAGGTTCTGCCATGTAGAGGGGTCCAGTTTCAGACAATGCCTCCAGAATCTGCAAGTGACACCACACTCAGCTCACGGACTCAGGGAATCCACCCTGAGTCCTTCACTCCTTGTCTCTGGAGCTCCCTTCTCAGCTCCTGCTTTGCCATCAGTCCTATGTGTCCTGTCGGTGCAGTAGCATCACCGAGGCTGTGGTCTGGGGACCACTGGGGTATAGGGAAGGAAGGGGGCACACAGTCGGAGATTTAGCAGAACTTTCTATGGCATTAGCATCTGAAACTTCTTCTCTTGTCTAACTTTGGTAGTAAATTTAATAACAAGATAAAAGGAATGAAAATTACTCCCAAACCCACCTTCTAGTAATAACTAATAACATATTGCTTTCTCTTTTAATCTAATATTATTATGTATGAAGTTTCTGTAAGAAATAGGATCATATTGGAAGGATTGTTTGTAAAGATGATGTAGCACAGTATTTAAAAGTAGCTCCTCTGATTTTTTTTTAATGCATTGGATAACTCGTCTGATATTAAGTCTCCCTCCTCCCCACTTCGTGACCTGAGACCACAGAGATTTTATTCAAGATGGGCATCTCAGGGAGGGAAAAACAGAGAAATTCTTTGGAACCCAGTAAGAAAAACTGGGTCTGTCTGGTTCCATTGACTTCCAAGTAGCTAAGGAAATTGCTCCTCTGTAAGCTGCAAGAAGTCAAGGTCAATTCTTTGCAATAGGCAGAAAACGCCCTAAAAGGCTGATGAGGGAGCCATGGATAGTGAGGAAATGTTCTACAGATACTGATTTTTAGGAAGTAACTTCCCTGGGGTGTGGTGGGCCGTGGGCATCCTAAGTTAGGTTATCCTTTTGCCTATTTGCATGCAGTAGAACTGTGACTGGATCTGTGACCATTTCCACAGGGGCAGCGACTCTGGTGCTAGGCTGGGCGTGAGCTGAGCCGGTGGTTCAGTGCAGTCCATCGTGGCTACTATTGTCCCCCTTGGGAGCTTGTCAAAGGACTCAGAAATACAATTTCCCCTCGACTAGAACTTCCTGCCCCTCTGGCCACAGTGGGACCATGACAGGGCTCGCCAGCATCCCCAGGCTAACTGAAGGGTGCAGGGGTGATCTCACCACCTGCTCTGTCTCATTCCATCAGAGGTCCCCTGCTGAAAGGTCACCAGTGTCACAGCTCGTCGATGTGGGCGAGTGGCTGAGAGTGCAGACCTGGTCCAGCCCTTCTGGGTTGGAATCTCAGTTTCTGCCTTTTCGCTGACTGAACATCCCAGAGGGAGTCATGTAAACTCTCCACCCTCGCCCCCGTTTTCTTATTTATAAGGTGTGACTTATTATAACATCTATCTTACTGAGTTATTGTGAAGATTAAATATGTCAAGCTAGGTGTGGTGGTGTCTATAATCTATAATCCCAGCACTTGGGAGGCTGAAACAGCAGGATGGCCACAAGTTTGAGGCCAGCTTGGGCTATACAGTGAGACTGTGTCTCAAAACCAAACAAACAAAAAAGTAAAAAACTTGTTATGTATGAGATACAATGAAAATATGCAGTGAAAATTTAAATTAGGAAAATTATTACAGTAAAGTACATGCTGCCGTCAGTCCCCCTGAAATGCCCCCTTGCTTTGAACACACTCATCCCGCCATTCCTGTGACTTTCTGCAGCAGCTCTGGAGTTCTCTTTCGTGAGTGTCTTTATGAGATGTGATAAAAATACTGTGGACACTGCTTCCAGTGCCATCGAATGGCCAAAGGCGGGCTCATGAAAAAACACCTCTGTCCTTGTCCACCTCATTCACCGGGTCTGGCGCTGTCCAAATTCTGGCTTTTCCCTCCAGGCCCAGTGACCATGAAAGGGATGTGTTCTGAGCTGACCCAGACACTGAGGCCACCACAGCAGCGTGGTGAGAGTCCTCAGGAAGGAGGACTCCTGGAACTGCTGTGGAAAGTGGCAAGAGCCATGGGATAGGTGTGTTTGAAGGGAGGGGTCTTTGGAGGGGCATTCAGGAGGATGTGTCTGTCACTGTGTTAAGTTTAAACCAGTTTAAACATGTGTCATGACTTTTTTTCACATCTCATATAAGACATACTAGCTACTCACCAAATACCAGGGACTGTTCCAGGTATCGTGAATCATAAAGTGCTTGGAGCCAGTCCGAAGCTGGCTGGGTGCTCCCAGGGAGCTGCCCTGTGCTACCCGTAGCAGTGGGGGCTCCTGTCCCGCAGGAGGCTGGGCTGCTGGTCTGCACCGCAGCGTGTGGACTTCTATTAGATCCGCTTACAGGAGGCCCTCTGTGTGCAGTCTCCCTCGGTCTCAAATCGTCGCTCTCTCTAGTGTACGCAGCTACATTCCACAGAGACCTGCAGCTGGACATGCTGTTGGGGATTGAGGATCGATGAGCAGAACAATTCCTTATTAACTGTTCCCACAAACGTTTCATTTTCTGGGCGTCTAATATACGGAAGGCCCTGGAGATTCATCAGTGAAAGCCCTTGCCCTGAGTTCCTGATTAGTTATGTGTCTATCATGTCAGCCGCCAAGACGGATGTCTCCTCTATGTGCTTTCACAGCCATCAGAATACGCCACCGACAGACACCAGGCATTCAGGGAAAACACACAGAAAATGGTGCAGTTTGAGCTGAAGTAATCAGAATTCACTTGAGTGCAGGAGACAGAAACGCAGCCCAAATATGCTTGAGAAAGGAAGGAGCTTGTTGGACTGAGCAATTCAAGGGCAGACGTTAGGCGTGGCAAGGTCTAGAAGTCAAAATAATAGCTGAGGTGCTCTTGCTTTATCTCTCCCTTCTTTGTCCTTCCAAGCCACCCTTGCACTGTGAGTAGGTGCTTTCACAGTGGCCGGGAAGAGGGTCCGTGTGTTCTCCAACACGGCCCCACAGGGAAGAAGCAACTCTGCTCTCTCAGTGTTCTCGGGCCACTTCTGAGGGGGGATTATGATGTCACCTGAGCAGTGACTGTGTTTTTCCCATCTGAATGAATGCTGAGCTTTGTCCTCGGCTGTGTCAGCAGGACCTGGAATAGTCCCATAGGCACACAGTAAGTACTCAGTAAGTGAGAGGAAGAACGCATCAGTTAAATTTTGATCACCGCCCACTCCCTAGCTAGGAGAATGGGCCTCACAACGCTAAGAGGGGTGGGGAGGCCAGAGAGACACAGGTGGGCTGTGGGCTTCCGAGCCCTCTGGGATGGATCTCTCTGGTGTTCTTCTCCCTTTACCCCGGCCCCCTCTTCTGCTCCTGGTGGCTGATGGGCACCGTCTGTACCGATGGTCCCTCCTGCTGCCTGGTTTCTGAGTGGATTCTGCCAATGGGGATGAGGGAGGACATGGAAGGGAGGGAGAAGAGAAATGGTGGCCTTTGGTTCCTCCGGCTTCCTCCCTGAAGGGCAGCTTTGGCCCTGTGATGTGGTAAGAACAGTATCTAAAACTACAAATTTACTAACTTTTATAGCATTTTCGTAGATTTTTAACCTGCTTAGCAATTAAAACTTTTTAGAAAATGATACTTGGGATCAAACCCAGAGGTTCAAGCATGGTAAACAAGGGCATGTATTTTATGTATGTCCTCTCATCTCATTTTTTTCTAATCATTTTCATATTGTATTTTATAAAGCTGTAGTCTGAGAATTCAACCAAAATGAAAGCAAGTTAAGAGTTGCACAATTGCTCCTTCCACGCAGATCCCTGGAGAAGCTTACTCTGCCTGCTGGGGCCAAAGAACTTCAGCGTGATGGGGCTGGAACTAACAGAGCAGCACTAGGGAAGAGGAAATTCATAGATATTTAGAAGAAAAGCAGAAATCACTATAAAACTAGTTTAAGCAGCAGTTAAGTATCACACAGACTGGCAAATTGAGATCAGTGGCCCAGTACTTGTTTATAAATAAAACTTTATTGGAACACAGTCACGTGTTCCACAGTGATGTCATGGTACATTGCACAGTGGTTACAGAGACCGGGTGCGGCCGGCAGAGCCTCACTATTTATTGCCTCATCCTTTATAGAAAAAGTCTGCTGCCTCTGGGATTATTGGGAGATACTTACAGAACTCTAAGAACAACAATCAGGAGAGCTGTGGGTTTCCAGAGTGGTTGCTGCAGAAATCCCAGGAATACTGCCCCTCGAGTGTCTTGGCTATGGGTCCCTTTAAAGTAGGTGCCTGCAGGAGATGACCAGGTTGCCTACCCCAGCCCCTGCATTCCAGCAGCATGAATGCTCCTCAATAGCTGATTCTAATTAAACTGGATGCGGTTTTCCAGCTATTTCCATCTACCTGGAGTGGCGTGTAGAGGGCTGGACATCAGGAATGACTAGTGAGGGTAGGGATCTGGAGCTGGGATGAGTCCCAGCCTTGGGTGACAGTGAAGGATTGTGGTATCACCCATGGAAAGGGAGAAGAGCAGAAAGAAGATTCTGGAAGGGATGAGAGACCCTGTGGGGAGGTTAGATTCTCAAGCTCTTGCCACTGGAGTGGAGTCATGGCCATCTGCCCAAAGGGGTTTTTCTCGGATTTATTCATAGAGTAAAACCATAAAGTACTTTTGACATAAAAAGAAATTGGTGTTCCAAGGCTAGGATTAGCAGATCCTGCTTCAACTGATAAATAGCCAGCTTATAGACTAAAGGAGCTGTAAATCTCCCTTTCTGCAGGTTTAAAGGGGAACTTCCAGGAAGTGGGAAACATTGGCAATCTCTGGCACAGGGCCCTGCTGGTGGGCACAGTGTTGTGGATACCAGAGAGAACCCAGAAGCAAGGCCACAGGGAGAAATCAGACTGGAGAGGAGGTGACAGGAGAGAAAGGCGGTCTCCTGGGAATGGGCCTTATTGAAAGGTGAGAGGCCACTTACTCTCTGTGGCAGCGTGGGAAGATAGGAGAAAGGACAATGGGACCTCAGCTGCTGACCACCTAGGCCTCCATCTCCAGCTTAATTACTGTGAGTCAGGGGCTCCTTCCATATAGGTCGGGCTTCCTGTTGCTGGAACAAAATACCCTCGCTGCAAGTTAAAAGTGAAAGGCTTAAGTGGGAGGGTTATTTGGGTCACAGTTGCTGAGATTTTAACCATGGTTTGTTGGCTCCAAAGCAGAAGCATCATGACAAAAGGCTTGGTGGAGCTAGGCTGCTCAGGTGTGGTGGCTGGGAGGCAGAGGACAGGGCAAGGGCACCAGAGAGAGAGGGACCCAGGGGCCAGGAGCTGTTCCCATGGCCAGGACCCCTCCCCCAGCCAGACACACCCGGAAGTGTGCTGTACTAGCCAGTCAAGTGGACCATTACGATTCACTGTTACACCCTCCCTGCTGTTGTCTGGGGACATTACTCTAAACTTTGAAAAGACTGTGGCAGAAAATTCTCCCCAAACTATTCCTCTACCTGGAAGAGACTCAGCACTTCAATTTTAGACCTTGTCACTCTAACAGAGATGATCTTATTAGCTCCCTCCATGTGGTAATATCCAACTTTCAGATCCACCTTTGTGCCCCACAATAACACCTGCGTCCAATAACTGCTGGCTGGCTTCTGAATGAGGAATGCTTTCAGTAGACTTTGTGTGCCAGTGCCTTACGGCAGGTCCTTAAACATCGATAACTGTGAAGACAACATAGTAGCTGTGATGGATTGAATATGTGCCCTCTTCCTATATATATGTCGAAGCCCTAAGTTCCTGGTGGGTTTATTGGTGTAACTGGAGCTAAGGCCTCTACAGAAGTGGTTAGGGTGAAGTCAGCAGGGCAGGGCTTGACCCAATGAGTGTCTTTCTTACAAAACACATCCAGTCATGCTCTCTGTCTGTCACTTGAGGAAGCATCCAGAAGGAGGCCATCCTCAGGCCAAAACGGTGGCCCTGACCATGCTGGCAGTCTGATTCACCCTTCAAGAGCTGGTCCAAGCACTACCTAGAGGCAAGAACTGTTTTCTCTCCTGAATCCTCAGGATTTAATCCTTAAGACCAGTCTGTGCGGTTGTGTCACAAGGGTGCTGGCCCAGAGAGCAGAGCCTTTGTGTTTCCCTCACCCCGTAAACGTTTGTAACATAAGGGAAGCTGTTGTGAGCCCTGTTTGGAAAGCCCTGTCTTGTGAGTATGCATGTGTGTGTGCACATGGGCCTGCACACTCACCCTGCCCTTCTCCAGGCTGGGGCTGGGTCCCCTGGTCCTCCTTCACCTTGGCCTCTGTGTCTCAGCGGTGCCTGTCCCAGAACTACTGTGGGTCCACATTCTCCTGGATTTCACAGAGGAGCAGAACTGGCCTTTCCTGATGACCCCGCAGGAGCAGCCACTCTGGTCTCTGATCATCAGTGGACTCAGAGTGAGGGCTCTCAAGACTTCACAAAGGTGTCTTTGAGCCGAGGCTTCTAGAAGGCAAAGTCCTATGGACCTTCTGCACTGTGCACACTCCGTGTGAGGGAACTGTACTTCTGTGGTCCCCAAACCTGCTGGCACATCCTCGTCAGCATCCCCCTAAGTACAGCTGGCTTAGTCGGCTTTCCCACTGCTGGACACAGTACCTGACATGCACGACTCAAAGGAGAGAGTTTAATGAAGTTTATGGTTTCTGGCTAGATTAGCTCTCGGAACATTTTATTTGCTTTATGTCATTATTCATGTCGTTTTTCCTGTGTAAATGTATAGCATATATGTATGTATTATTATGCATAAATACTTTCATACACATGCATACACATATGCATATTTCATATATACCATATGTATACATGTATATACATTTTTTCTGAATAATTTTTTTTGTTTGCTTTTTGAGGCTGGTTCAGGCTGGCCTTGAACTTCCTATGTAGCCAGGC
The DNA here is from genome assembly GCA_004027455.1 of Hydrochoerus hydrochaeris. Lineage (NCBI taxonomy): Eukaryota > Metazoa > Chordata > Mammalia > Rodentia > Hydrochaeridae > Hydrochoerus > Hydrochoerus hydrochaeris. Next base: position 49,300 of record PVLA01008411.1, on the reverse strand, counting down.
TGGTCTTGAACTCACAGTGATCCTCCTGTCTCACCCTCCTGAGTGCTGGGATTACAGGCATGCACCCCCACGCCCAGCTTTCCTGAATAATTTAAAAGTAAATTATATATTACTTTCATCACTTTCCTCAGTGCTGGGACAAAACATCTGACACCCACAATTTAAAAGAAGAGAAGTTTATTTTGACTCACGTTTTTGAAGTTTAGAAGTTTCAGTCCTGGCGTGGTCATCAGCATGGTGGAAAGGCCTGGTGGAGGAAAGCTGCTCACCTCACGGAGACCAGGAAGCAGAGAGAGAAGGGAGGAGCCGAGGAGGGAGATAAACCCTTCCAGGTCACGGCCCATGACCTGCCTCTTCCAAGCAGACTCCACTTCCCAAGATCAAGTCATCTAAAGCACCCATAATCTAATCTTCTTCCAGAAGCCCTGGCTAGTAGTGCATGAAGCTCTTGGGGGACTTCTAGATATGAACCATAACACATACCTTATAGCTTTCCCCCTGCATGCTGTGTTGTATTCAGTACTTACCTACAATACTAGGAGTACTCAGTACCACAATAAAGATGGGCTCTCACATAGCCACGGTGCAGTTGTTAACCTCATGCATTCACGCTGATGCGTTTTGCTGATCTATTACAGCACTTCCCCTCTGGCAGGAAATCCAGGCTGGGGTCAGGCCGTGTGTGGTTGACCCGTTTCTCCAGCTTCCTTCTGTCTGGAGCAGCTTCACAGCCTTTCTTTGTCTTTTATAGCACTGCTCTCTTGGAAGGACCATGCCCCCCCCCCCCCCCCGCCTTTCTGGTAACAGGGATTGAACTCGTGACCTTGTGCTTACCAAGCAAGTGCTTGAACCACTGAGCTAAATCCCCAGCCCGTTTCCCCTATTTTTAAAACAGGACATGCCTCCTCCTACCTCTCTCTGGTGTGTCCTTGTGACCTGTTGCAGCTGTGCCCTTGGCCACCATGCCCCGTGACCTGATCCTATAAGGCGAGGTCTTCTTTTCTGTGAGGCCAGGGAGTGCTGACAGCAGACTGAGCAGCTGCTCTTTCTCAACTCCTGGCCTGGCACTAGAGAGAGAGGCGGGGAAGCCAGAGGTGCACACACAGCCGCCAGCTGCAGGAAAGCTCTGCACTGCTCTCTGTAAACCACACCCGGGCTAACTGGAAGCCATGGGTAGAAACGTAATTAGAAAGCCGAGGCCACAGAACTGAGAGAGGCAGTGGCCTTACAAGTTTAAGGCCAGCGGCTCGTCCCTGGGATGTGGATTCTCACAGTGAGCAGTGACAGTCACCAGTCACCGATGGATGGGGCTGGGGTCTGTAAACTTTAGCCTGAAGTTGCTGTGATTGTGCCCGTTTTACACACGAGGGACATGAGGCCTGGAGGGGCACTGACCTAAAAACTTCCGGCTGGAGTCAGACCCGAAAGCTGTGTGAAAGCCTTGGGGTTCTCTGGGAACAGTGTTTTGCATACAAAGCTCTCAAATTTAGTTTGAGGCTAGCGGGCTGTAAATAAATCAGTGAAGCCTGGGGAAATACGAAGAGTCCAGAGAGTCCATGAGTTCCTAGCTCCTTTCTCGGACTTTCACTCCTGACAACCCTGGCTAACAGGCCTTGTGGTCAAAGACTTCCTTACTGCTGTGACAGCACAAGAACCAGTGGGTAGCCAGAAATGAGCTACAGCTGGGATGCTGGGATGCTGGGATGCTGGGCTGCTGGAAGCAGGGCCCTCAAGGGAGATTCTAAGGAAGGCCCGGGTCTAGATCTCCTGGGTCTGGGGTCCCCAGGCGTCCTGAGAAGCAAACATCATGCCCTCTTGCACACCCTTCCACCCAGGGTAACAAATCTGATCCCACACAATCACACCCCGGGACACCACTGGGGAGATCCTATTGGTGCAAATGAGAGACCATTTGCGTGCATTTGCGTGGTGGTTTTAATTCCTCATGGGGTCTCGCTGTCACGTTTGTTCTAAGTCCACCTGAGTTCCAAAGCTCCCCATCCCGACCTGAGTGAGCACACAGACTCACAGTTGATGGGAAAGACGCCCCATTGGTCACCACTTTTGACCCCTCCCCAGCTTCTCAGAAAACAAGAGAGAAACCAGCCTTGGACCTTGCTGTCATCATGACCACTGGTCCTGTCCACCTGGAAGTTTCCCAACCACCCTGTCCTCACCAGTCACCTGGCCCGACTCTCTCCAGGCTCCCGCCCTTCCCCAAGTCCCACACTTGGGTCTCCCCCAGCTACACTGCGCTTCCAGCAGGCTGTTCCCTCCCATGACTCTGCCTGCGTGGACCTCTCCCCAGCATCCAGCCTTAGCTGTAAACATTATAGTATACAGTATACCGTGCTTGCCCCTTGATGAACGTTTGCTGAAAGCTGCTGCTTTCTCACTCTGAGTCCTGTTTGGGGACCTCCCTGCGAATCTCCTCATGGAGGACCCAAGAGCAAAGGCCACACTGCGCAGTGCAGGGCAGCACTGGCCCAGGCTGACCCTGACCTGCTAGCAGCTGCATGAACCAAGTGAATTGTCTTCACTCCCTCTTTGTGTCCACCCTGGTTCTGGATACTCATGCTTCTCACCTCAGCTCAAGAAATCATGACCTGGAGCAACTGTGCTGTGCTGGAGGAGGGTCCCAGAGCAGGGATGGCACAAGGGGAGAGGGAGAAGGGACAGGGGACAGGGAGGGGACACCCTACCATGCAGGACAGAGACCCCACTCCCAGGGACATGAAGGTTGGACTGGGCCGGCTCCAGACCGAGGCTGTGCACAGAGCTAGATGCTTTCCTCTGGGCCAGAGAGTTGCCTCTCTGTCCTCCCAGAGACTATTAGGGTGTGTGGTTCTGTATGTGTGTGCATGAGGTGTAACTACAACCTTGCTTCTCTGTTGTAATTATTATTTATTTCACTCCACTCTATTGTCACTGGATGGCCCTTTCACTGTAATGAGTATAACAATAATATAAAAATCCAGCAACAATAATAATAATTACCTATCTCATCGAGGTACGTTGGGGGCGAAATGAGATAATGAGCGCAGACGTGCTGTGTAGTCCAGAAAGAATGGTCATTAGACTGGCATGGTGCTCACTGTCTGTCACTATCACTGCTGTCCACATGTCTGGGACGGTCAGCTGACTTGGTCATCGTGTGGGTGTCACCCTCTTGTGCCAAAGAGAGTTCATGCGAAGTCAGGGATCATCCTGGACAGCGTAGAAGACACAGTCTTGCGGTTCTCCCCTCTTTTGGGGGAGACAGCTCATGTGTAGTGAGAACCAGCCCCATGCATGGTGTTTTACATAATCCTCTTATGTAATTAAAAATAAAAACCTCATTCTTCTATTAGTCATTATTATTTTTAATTAACTCTATCAAGGTAAGCAGCTGACACAATGTCCTATTTTTTATTTTAAAGAAGATAAAATTAAACAGAACAAAACAGATCATAAGAAAACAACGTAAGAGACCCAGATTTCAAAGCAAGACAACTGGAGATCTTCACTGTCTATCACATTGTCTCTTGTTTTCTTTCAAATCGTTGTCCATAATTCATAGAAAACAAAACAGTATAAAACTGATCAGAACAGGATAATGAAGGCATTGTAGGTGTTCAAGACCAGACAATAGGGAAGTCAACAATGGCTGCTATAATGTCTCTCATTCTCTTCAAAATAGCTGTCCATAGCTTCACGTATGTTAAAATTAAACAAGACAAAACAGACTAAAATCATTTTGAACAAAGAATAATAGTATGGCTGGATTTCACATCATGATGCTGTAGACTCAGCACTGGGTACCTTAGTGTCTCTTTTTCTTGAAAGTAGCTGTTCATTTCATTGTGCATCATATAATCGATTCTCATAAACTGTTTAAAAGTTCTACGCATGCATGAGTCTCTACATGTCTACCTATTCTTTCTGTATTAGAGGGAAACACATAACAAAATGAGATAAAGCAAAACAAATTCCTAGAAAAACACGAAAGGAAAAAGACATAAGCAACAATAAGAAAGATCCCAGAACACTGACAATGCAGGCCTTCAAAACAAGGTGGTATGAGTGTAACTAGGGTTGTTATTTTACTTAATGTTCTTTAAGAGTTCCTCAGATCACCATACCATAATGTGCTTAATTGTTTGAACCCTATAAATGTTAACTATTTTCTTCCAAGAACTTACAGAATTTGTAGCACAATCGTCTTAACTATCTTAAGTGTGTTTATATAATGTAGATATTTTTTTCTTGTCCCTTCCTTTTTCTTTTTCCTTGTTTTTCCTGAGATACTATGTTTTCCTCTTTAAGCATATTCTTGTCCTTTCTCTGTGTTTTTTGAGTTTTTTGTATCTTAAGTACTCTTACCATTTCTTACACTAGGGAGACCATATGGTATTTACACATGAGTTTGATTTATTTCACTCACGAGTATGGTCTCAAGTTACATTATTTTACTTATAAATATCTCAATGTGATCATTCTTATAGCAGAGTAGCACTCCACTGTATAAAAATACCACATCTTATCCATTCCTCAGTTGATGGGCATTTAGGTTACTTCCAAGATCTGGTTATTACAAATTGTGCTGGTATAAACATGGGTGCACCGACATCACTGTGGTATGATGTTTTCAGTTCTGGGAATTTACCTAGGAGTGGAATAGCTGGGTCAAATGGGACTTCCAGCCCCAGCTTTTTGAGGAATCTCCAGACCGACCTCCACAGTGGTTACACCAGTCTGCATTCCCACCACCAGTGCAGAAGAGTTCCTTTTTCCCTGCAGCCTTTCCAGCATCTGTTGTTGGTAGTTTTCTTGATCCTGGCCATTCTTTCTGGAGTGAAATGGAACTTCAGTATTGTTTTAATTTGCATTTCTCTAATGACCAACCATGCTGAACATTTTTTTCATGCATTTATTTGCCATTTGTATTTCTTCATCTGAGAAGTATTAATCCCAGATGCTCATATTTGGAATGGATCATTGAATTTCGGGGCTCTGATTTTTTTAAATTCTTTACATGTTTTGGATAGAAGTCCTTTGTCTGAGGGACCATTCACTAAGATTTTTTTTCCCCAATTTATGGGTTTTCTTTTCACTATGCAAAGATTTCTTCCAACATGCAAAAACTCTTTCATAGGATGTAACCCCAGTTATTGATTCGATGAAGTATTTTGCGTGCAGTTTGATTCTTTTTCATGAATTCTCTAAGTACTCTTACATCTTCAAGATTTCTACCTACTTTGTCTTCCAACAAATTTAGTGTTTCTGTTTTAATATTTAGATCTTTGATCCATTTAGACTTTAGTTTAGTACATGGTGATAGGCATGGGTCTAGTTTTAGTTTTCAGCATATGGAGAGCCAATTTTGCCAGCACCATTTATTAAAGAGACTATTTTTCTTCCAGTGGAGGTGTTTGGCCCCTTTATCAAAGATAAGTTGGTTGAGTGTGTTTGTAGTGGTAGTTGTATCTTCTAATCTATTCCACTGATCTTCAGGTCTGTTTTTATCCCAGTACCATGCTGATTTTATTACAGTAGCTTTGTAGTATAACTTCAAGTCAGGGATTGTGATGCCTCCTGCCTTGCCTTTGATGCTTAGAATTCCCTTTGCTATTCTGGGTCTCTTCTGGTTTCAGATGAATTTTAGGAGTGATTTTTCTAGATCTGTGAGGTATGCTATTGGCATTTAGATTGGGATTGCATTAAATCTGCATAACAATTTTGGGAGAATGGCCATTTTCACAATGTTTGCTCTTCTTATCCATGAACAAGGGATGTCTTTCCATTTTCTGAGGTCCTCTTCGATTTCAACTTTCAGGGTTTCTTTATTTGTATCTTTAAGGTCTCACAGGCTTTCATTTTATCCAGCGGGCTCTAAACCATCATTATCTACTTTAAAGTTCAAATCGTCCAAGTTTAGTTAGTGGCACCCTTCCAGCTGGTTCCTGGGTCCTCTGACACGCCCACGTGCTTACTTTCTGACACAAGATATTCCAGACTCATCTTGTACTTGTGCCCACACATCTATATCTTCAAGGCCTCATAGATATGGATTTTCTTCAGTGACTGCAACCTCACTCATGGCTGTCATTATCTTACAGTAACTGCTTCTTCACCTCCGTCTCTCTTCCCGCACAGGCATCCTGCAGGCACCAGCCTTCTGGGCCTTGGCACAGCTTCTGTCATCACCTTTGACCACACTGGCAGCCCTGCAGGAACAGGAAAGGCCCCAAGCTTCTAGCCAGGCACTGGGGACTCCAGGCGCCCCTCCCTCCCCCCCTCCTCCCCTTTCCCCTCTTCTCCTCCTCCTCTGCCCTGCAGTCCCTCGGACTCCCGCGGTTTCCCGGTGTGTCCGGAGCCCCTCTCCTCCTCTCGCCTTCCCCCTCTCCCGCCTCCCTTCCTTCCACACTGATCTGGAACCCACACCGTGCCAGCCACCCAAGTAGGCCCTGAGGACAGATCAGTGACTGCGCGGAGTCCCTGCCATCGCGGAGCTTGTTCCGGAGAGGAGGCGACCTCACAGCTGCTCCGACCCTGCCGGTCCCGGGTGCTGCTGGGAGGGAGAATGCGGCGGGCCGGGCCGGGCCGGCGGCGGTGAGGCTGTGTCCCCAGGCGCCTCCCGGCCTCTGCGCGCCTCCTCCTCCTCCTCCTCCCGGATAGTCCAGCTCCAGCGTGAGCTCCCCGGCGTCTCTCCCGGGCCCAGACCTCGGTCATCCCTCCTCGGCACGGGCGGCGCACGGAGAGGCTGCGGTCCGCCCGGAAGCGCCCCCAGCCGTGGGGAGGAGCCCGGCTCCGGGGCGGGGAGGGGACCGCGGCCTCTCCCGGCCTCCACGGGGTCCCACCCGGCTCCGCTTCCGGAGCCTGAGGCCCCTTCCCGCTCGGGTGCTCGTTCCGCACATTTCAGAGACGGCGCGGCCGCCGGGGTCACGTCACAGCCCGTGTCGGGCGCTCCTGAAGGTTATTTCTCAGGCTTGGTCCCCGGTGAGTCCCTGGAGCGCATTTGCTGGGGTGGAGGACGAGCGCTGTGCTAGGATTTGCAAGAAGAGCGGAGACAATGGGGCAGCGGGTCCCCGCAGCAGCCTCCCGCTCCCCCTTTCCTGCCCTTTCCCACCCTCTGTCCCCTCTTCTTCCACTTCTCTCTCTCTTCTTCCTCCCACATAAACACCCTCGGGCCGCGCCCACCTTCCAGCCCGGCCCTTGCAGGGGCCGCGGACCGCGCGCTCCTGGCCGGGCCGGGCCGAATCGCGCCCGCCGGGCTGTAGGTGGCGCTGTGTCCCCGGCGCAGCGGGGTCCTCGCGTCCCCAGGCTTCCGCTGGGAGGGGGAGGGGTGAGTCCGGCATCTCTGTGGTTAAACCTGATCTCTGCTCGCGTCTGTGCCGCAAGTCTGAGAAACAGCCTAGCTGGTGGCTGACCCTGAACGGAAGGTCAGCCGTGCTGCGCTCCCGGGCAGCCTTTCCCGCGGGCTGGCTGGCTCCGGGCTGGACGCCCCGAGGTGTCCCTGGAACCCTTGCCTGGGGGTCTTTTCTGGGTTTTGTACCTGGAAGCAGAAGGCACTTTTTAGTGACACATTCCAGACCCTGGGTGCAGGGTGGGGGAGCTGGCAGCCAGGCGGACCGCGCGCCCTTGGAAGTGGACTCTCGCCTGGCTTCATTGCCCCCACCCGGCCCCAGCCCAGGGGTCTTCGCCTTTGTCAGGCACCAGCTTGAGCATTGGGGTGCTCTGTGATCCTGCATCTCAGATCACCCAGCGGGGGGGAAAAAATGGGGTGCCCAGCATCTAAGTCAGCCCAGAGGCAAGATCTCAGATTCCTTAATTAAACTTGCAGGCTTCAGGCTCCCTAAAATGGATTTGTGTTTTATTTTTACAGACTGTGTACGCGCAGGAGCCAGAGGACTACAGAGGCTCGGAGAAGTGTGGGCTGGGAGACCTCCCAGCACACTCCAGTTCTAACTCTTAAGTCCCTGAGCACTGACTGAAGGCTCGCCTTGCTTCAGGGTCTGTTAGATTTCCACGCATCGCCGGGAAGGAGATGACACTTCGCATCACGTTGCTCGAATGAAGTTGTTAAAGTTGAATTTGATTATTTCTACTGTTTCCTGTTTATTGTTTTCCTAGGAAACCTCTTTTTTATTTTATGGCTCTTGTCTGACACAGGTTGGTTGGGTTCCTATCAAGGCAGGAGGTTAATTCACTTCTGCCCCAGCCTGTGAGGGAAATCTTAGCTGTGCCCTGGGGTCCCAAGGGTGACAGGACTTCTGATGAAGGTTCCCACCTTCAACCCCATCACCAGGCCTAGCCTCTGTCTCCGGGTCTTTGAGACCCTTAGGTCATCTAAGGGCGCTGCCCGTGAGCGTGGTCAGGTGATGGCTAAGTCAGGGGCCGGGGCTGGGTATCAGTCTGCACTGTGGGTAACAGATCCTCCCTGGGGCCAGGGGCAAGTGACCAGGGTGCCTCTGCAGTGTGGGGGTGCAGACTGCTGCTCCATGCAGGGGAACCCGTACCATCTGCTCACCACCCTGGGCTGTGGCTGTGCCCAAAGCAGGTGGACATGGAGACAGGCGCCTGGACACCATTGCCCAAGCTTCTGTCTATACGGTCTCTGCACGTGAGGGCCCTTTGCTGTGTCCTTTGTCGCTTCTCTTCCTTCTTTTCCTTCCCATCACTCTGGGGCTGGGGAAACCTGAGTGTGCCTGACCACATAGCTTTCTAAGTCGCTGCTCTTCCTCTCCGAGGTCGGGGTTTCTGGTGCTCACCCGGTCCTCCTTGCCGTCCTTGCGCGCTCAAAGACGACGCTCTCTAGACCCTCTTGGAGGTGGGTGACTTGTTCTAGCCAGGAAAGCTGGGATGGGAATGGGACTTCTGGAGCCCAGGCTGCTTTGGGCTGAATCGTGTCCCCCTTACCGATTCCTGTGTGGGCCTTAGCCTCCTCTGTGGCCATATTTAGAGGAAGGGCCATTAAAGAGGTCACTAAGGTTAAGTGAGGGTTAGAATGGCGGGGGTTTTAACCCGATATGACCAATGTCCTTCTCGGAGAGGCTAAAACACTAGGCAGAGGTACACACAGAGAAAAGGACAACGAGGCCCTGGCAAGCCCAGAAGAGGCCTCAGGGGACACCCAATCTGCCACACCTTGATCTTCCACCCCCCAACATGGTGAGACAGGAGCCTCCATTCTCTGAGCACACAGTCTGCAGCAGTGACAGCCCTAGCGGACTGAGACACTCAGTGAAGAAGGTAGAAGTGAGCATGTTACCCATTTTCCTCCCTCCTCCGTTTGATGGACCTTCAGTGGGTACAGTCCACGTGTGGCTGCTAAAAGATGGAGTGGAAAGGCCAAAAGCCTTTTATCATGGGGAGCCATTGGCCACTGGCAGTTCTGACTTTAACCAGGCAGAATGATTCCACCTGGACCTGACCTTCAAACGCTGAGCCCCTGGCCATCTGGTTCTGAAGTAACATGGATGGATCCACCTTTGGGCTATGGATGGCTCCTACCTAGCAGAATACACTGGGTAACTGGGATCATCAAGTGAAAAGGGTTGGTTAATTGATCACAACAGTATATTGCTGCATGTCCGTGTGGCCCTTGGGGACCACAGAAGTTTCTTCCTAGTGTTCAGAGTGTGCTGTCCAGATCGCCCCGCTTTGCTGAGATGTTTGAGGTGGCAGTCAAAGGCCAGGTGAGTCTCTGGCTTTTCTCTCATTAATGACACTAGCTCTACCTTAGTCTATGCAGGGTTTTGTGTAAGACTGAACTTAAATGAAGAGTTCTGCTACTGAAGAAAGTTAAAAAATTGCATCAGTGCCTCCATAGTCAAGGAAATACAGATTTAATGACTATATGAAGCCCTTGGAACATGAAGTTTTGCTCGATTCAGCCAGGTTTTGTATTGATGGGTTTCAGAGGTCACATGCTTCATTCAGTCCAGTTTCCCTGATCCTTTAGGTGATTTGAAAAAATCTCTTGACTCAGGGAAATAGATTTGCAAAGAGTGCAAGAGTCGTTGCAGTCATTCATGCATTCATTTAGGTTTCAGAAGAGACTTTAGGGAAGATGCCGGGAGCGCACAGTGATGTAAAGCCACAGCCTGAAAGAGCACGTAGGGGTTTTCAACGCTACTACTCTCTGCCCTTTGCAGACATTGCTAATTGATTACAGATAGTCCCACAATTCTTTTCAATACAGAGCTCTAGGCAGCCCCTGGGTAAGGTCAGCACATGAATTAGACCACTTTGTTTTTGTGCATAATCAATAATGATTTGGGGTTTGTTCTTTACATCTGGGAATGCTGTGATTGAGAGGTGTGGTAAAGCGGGTAACTGAGTGGTAGGTAGCTACTGGAGTCTATAGTGGCCACTCTGACCATATTTTCCAAACTTAAGTTAGAAATATTTTCCTTATAAAGATTGTAATGGGGTTGAGTATTTGGACTGAGAGTGGACCATGGCCAGGAACAGACTGCACCAAAGTGATGAAACCACTGAGGACTCACCAGAACAGAGGTAAGCGCAGGGCTGGGGGCACCAAAGAGCGATGGGGAATTGTCTGGTCCCAGCAAAGTGAGAGGGTGTCCTCCTCATTGGTCTCCATGGGTAGGAGCAGGAAACAGCTTTAGGAGATCCTGGACTGAACTGGAGAGCTGCAGGAGAAGCCTCTCCATGGGACCTGTGACCTTAGGCCAAGGAGCACAGCTGTCATCAGATGGAGGCCGGGATGGAGCCAGGGCACCAGCTCCTTTACCTTTCTCTCTCCTGCCATTTGGTCTCCCAGTGTTGGAGCCCAGTTTGCTGAAAGAATTACGTTCCCTTCAGTAAACTCTGCAGCTAAATGAAAAAACCAGAGATATCAGAGATGCAGACCCCAAGCACAAGGCTGCAGAGAAGGCAGCAGAGTGGCTCTGGTGGGGGGAAGAGATGGATCTGCACCAGCTCCAGAGAGCAGGAACCTTGCTCCACTGCCAGCATCCAGGGCAGCACTGGGCAGTACAGCTTCTTTGTGCCTGTGTGCTGAATGAATTAATAAATATGCCAACGAATAAGTTTTATAATAAAATGTTCTCTTCAAAATTTAGGAATCACTGGGGTTGAGGCTAAAGAAGTGTTGAATATGGTCTCTACACTGGTAGTTGACGCTGAGCGTCCAGAACACTGCGTCCAGAATCTATCCCTGCTCACCTGCCAAGGGTTCGTCCAAGGACCCAGTAAGGTTCGGTTTATAAACAACTTCCGCTTAGTTTCAATTGTCTGTTGTTGTATCAGCCTCAGCCTTAGTGACTTAAAACTCACTTTATGTTGCTCCCAATTCTTTGGGTTAGGAAATCTGGAAGAACTTGTCTGGGTGTCAGGCGCATGGCAGACACCGAGGACGCATGGCTGTCCTTCCGGCCCTCTCCTGTGTCACAGGGCATTGACCTCAGGATGGCAGCATTTTGTAGAAGCTCCCAGGAAAGCTGAGGGCTGTGCACGCCACACAGACAGTCACAATTGCTGTATTTCATTGGTCAGGCAATCGCAGGGCAGCCCTGATTCAACCCCAGGGAGACACAGGCGCTGTGTCCTTCACCGTGGTGGAGTAGCTGCTCCCGCTGCAGAAGAGCAGGTCGGATGGAAGACTTTGCAACATGTGACACAGAGAGTCCTGGGTTGCACTTGTTAGGAGGTTCCAGTGCTTTCCTGGGCTCTGTCTCGGCTTTGTCACTGTGCATGTAGTGTGACCGTGCATGTAGGTGCAGTGCCGTGGGCCAGACATGCAGGATTTTGCCCCACCCTCATGGTCACTCGTGAGCTGCAGTCTGTCATCTCTGTCTCATGGAGGAGGAGGGACAAGGAGGGAGCACGTGAGGATTTTGCCTGGAGTCATGCAGGAGACTGGCCTTGTTTCTGAGGGGACTTAGGGGGCTTGAAAGTACCTGTGACACCACAAAGAGAATAAAATAAGAAAGTTGGACAATTGCAGGCAAGAGAGCGGCAGGATGCAGGAAGGTGGGAGGTTAGTGCCCCATTGGGTCACCGTGGGGAAGTCGCCAGGGCCCTGCTGCCCATTTGGAGTCCAGATGTCTGTAGCCAACTCGGGAGAGAGCAGGAGCAGTGTATGAGGAGATGGACCAGTGATCCAGTTCCCACTCCTGATGCTGAGCTTGGGAAAATGTTCCTCCTGTGGGGTCTGAAAAACATGGAAGAAGCCACATCTCCACTATCACTTGTTATTTGATTTCACTGAGCTTTTTCTTTTAATGCACTGAAATGTAGGCTGAGGCTTGGGACAGCCCCCAAGCTGCAAGAAGCTCCTCAAATGTGAATTTAAAAATATACCAGCAAGATAATGGGAGACACCATGGAACCCACTCTACCCACTCGCTACCAGCAGCCACTTGGAGGGGCTGGGCTTGGACACTAAGGCCTCTCCAGTGTCCTCCAAAGGGCTGTGGAGCCCTCACCCCATGGGATGGAGGGCTGGAGGGAGAATCCCTGAGAAGGAGGCTTCCTGTGCCCTGCCAGGGAAAGTAGGGTTTCTCTTTCTCTTTCTAGTGATTGTTCAAAAAAGGTAGGAGGAAAGGACAGAAAAGGTAAGCAAGATATCAAAAGCACAGTAGAAGAGAATATTAAAAATAAAACTTTGAGACTTGGTAAGGGAAAGTGAAAAGAAAAAGAGCAGAATAAACATTATAAAGAGAGAGTAAAAGCCCAATAGAGAAAAAGAAGTTAAGATGTAAAATGATAGTGAGAGATAAAATCAACATATTGCAAGATAAAGGAAGTGGGAGAGTGGAGTCACTAGAGAAAACAGGAGGGATTGAAAACCAAAGCTAAAGTCAGATTAAAGTTAAAGAATAAAACTAGGGAGGTGTAATAAAATTTTAGAGCAAAATAAAAATTATGAATTTAAAAATAGCAGCAAGATAAGCAACTTATGATAAAAGAGAAAATAATATAAACTAACAAGGTAAAAGGTTAAATACATCAAAGTAAAAGACAGAAAAGATTAAGAGGATAACAGACAGAAACCCACAGGAAAAAAATGTTAAGAGCCTGAGAGTAGATGGGTTTGAAGCTGAAGTATAAGATTGAGGAATTAAGAATGCTTTTTGAGTGTTAATACTTTGGCAAAGAGGATTAGGAGGAAAATATTTAAAAAGAAAAATAAAGGAGCTTGAATTTAGAGGGATAGGTAATCAAAAAATCAGAAAAGGAAAGAGAAATTTAAATTAGCATGAATCAGCACAGTAACTTTTCCAGCAACAAGAGCTAAATCAGAAGCTATGTAGAAAACCCAAAATAGTGCCCTAGTACACAAATATTCAACAATGACAAAACCACATCTGTCTATTACCAGCTACCCATTTGGGTCTGGGTCCCCACCTGGGGCATTCCGGGTCAGAGTAGCCCATGCATTGAAGCTTCCATTGCACAGAAGCTTGCATTTTCTGTTTCCAGTATTTCCTTTCTGGAGTAACGACCTATCAGCTGCTCTAGAACTGACACAGCAGCTGAGGCTAGAGTTGGATCAAAGCAGTGGTAAGCAAACTATGCACACACCTCAGGTAAAAGCCACGCAGGAGACTGACCTGGGTACAAACATGGAAGGAAGGGATGGCCAGGAGGTGAGGAAAGGTCAAGGTGGACATGGAGAAGGAGAAAGCTCTTCTCTGTGGGAGACAATCTGAGCGGCTCCCCTTGAATGCAGAACAGTTGCTTCAGCATGAGTTAAACTGAGCCTTGTTTCCATGCACTGATAGGTCCAGAGCTGGCTATGATATTTTCCTCTCCCTTCAGCTGGCTATCAGCAATGCAAATAAGGCCAACTGAGGTACTGATAAGTAATCTTGGAGGCCAGCTGACAATTTCCTGTTTTCTTGCACCGTGTAGAATGGCTGAACACAGCAGGATGGCAGAGCCACATAGCTCCAGGAATGTCAGCTGGGTCCAAGCCTCAAGCTAAGAGGCTATGACTCCCCAGGGTACAAAAGTTTACACATCAGAAACTGAAGCAACAGCCCCCTAAAATCACTCAAATGCTACCTCATCTGAGTTATGCAGATGGGTGCTTCTGCTTATCGTTCACCCTGCATTTTGCAAAGATGCTTTTCTCCCTACCTGGCTTCCCAGTTCAGGTTACTCACATAGTTCTCACCATCCTCCCCGTCACTCGTCCTTGAACCATTCCTTTCTTTGTGAGATAATAAATTCTGGGAGAGGCCTTAGATCAAGGCCTTGTTGGTATATCCTCGCTTGGATCAGACTGAGGACCTCTTGGCTGCCCATAACTTTGAATATGTCTTGATGTCTTTACTCTCACCACGGCTTGCACTGGAGGTGGTAGATTGGAATTAACTCGATGGGATTCCAGAAGCATTTCAGTGGGATTACAAGTATACCTTTCAGGATTGTGAGGAGGCCTGGAAAAGGGGTTACAATACTTCTCTGCGAAATAGGAGTCGGGGTCATCTTGTGACAACACCAGCAGGGCCAAGGGTGGGTGGAGTGAACACGATGGGTGCGGCAGAGGGACAGGCAGAACTCTGAACCCAGAGCTTTGCACCTGATGCAGCTGAGCACCCTGACGTTGTGTGATGTTGCCGGGAAACTTCCCCCGTCAGTGCTGATTCTCTGACCAAGTGGGGTCTCTATGGGTGGGTGGGCAAGAGCAGCCCAGCTCCTGGGGATTAGTTGAGGCCGAGTTGAGTGGTGACGGATCCTTAGTGGCTGATGCGCAGGCCCAGCCAGGCCGCAGAGGACCGGCTGAGGAGAGAATGGGACCAGGTGTTGGCATGGGGACAGAGAGAAGCTCAGTGAGGGAAGGGGCTGGGGACCTGGAGAGGAGTCCTAGTCAGATGGGATTTTAAAGTAACAGCCATTGCCTTGATGCTTTGGTAAAACAGGCCCCAGGAAGACATCTGGAAATGGTTGGGAGTGCAGAGAGAAGTTTGTTAATTTGTCATTTTAGGGACCCAGCTTCACACTGCTGCAGCCATCTTGGTTTCACCCATAATCTTGCCTGCCAGGTGACCCTGGTACACGTTCCAGACACTCATGGATCAGGGACGTCATTAAAATATTCACTGAGCACTTCATGACAGATGGAAGCCCAGGCTGTTTAGCTGGTGTCTGAGGCAGAACTAGTTTTTTTTTAGAACGCTCAGGTGTATTCTGGGTGACTGCAGGTCACCTCTGCAAGATCAGCATGCAACCCCTTCCTCCTGCCTTGAGGGGTACAGATACTCCTATCTTGCAGCCATCTGAGACATGCTGTGCTGGTGGGTCTCTAAACAACTGTACTTCGTGCAGTCGTAGATTTGCTCGCCTCTTTCTTAGGTCTCCTGGCATCTCCTGCCCTTGCTGACCTGTTTTCTTAGAACAAGTTTTTCTGAAACACCACTGGACAGTTCAGTGTGACCTACCCTACTCCAGAGTTGTGATATAGACATGGAGGATTCTCCATGTGCTGCATACACTGGCAATTCAAGGGTACGGGTCTTACTGGAGGAGCATTTAATACTCACTACCAAGTGTTGAGGTCTTACACACACAGTAGCCATCAAAGCTGAATGGCAAAAATTTGGGACTGAAGAATAATTAGGAAGAGTACTAGATTGAGACACAGGACACCAAATGGGTTATTACAATAGCTGACTTGCTGATACGCTGCCAAATACCTTCGATTCTTGGCATATTAGACAATAGACACAAAATTCTCCTGTGTGCCTGAAAAAATGCTGTGGGGCCATCACTGCTGGCAACGCTTCTGTAGGTCATTACAACCCCAGTTCCCACACATCTGCTTAGTGGATGGCGCATCAGTGCTGCCTAACGATGATGATTTGTTTTGGGTTGGATGGGTGCAATCATCCGCTATCAAAGGTTTTATGTGTTAGGCTCTGGAGGGGTGAGATTGTGAGAGGGTTTTCAGAGTGTGCCCTGCCCGGGAATGGCGCAGCCTCCCATGCACTGTCTGGGATCCATGAATCGAGTCTGGACCATCAATCTGTGTAATAGTGAAACATCCTGGTAAATGGATTGATCCTAGACAGTCCAGCTACCATGAGAGGTGAAATGCAGGCCCAGAAAGCCGACTGGCCAGGATGCTCTGGAGGCTGCTGAAACAGGGCGAAGTTGTCTCGTGACTAGATGCCCAAGGGACCTTTTGTGAGAACTTCTCCTTTGGAAGGAGCTGGAAGGAAGCCGTTGGGAGTTGGACTAGTTGTTCTTCCTCCTCTCCTCCTTCTCCTTCTTGTCCACCTCCCTCCTTCTTATTTAGTAGGTGATCAGAAGCTAAGTAGTATGCCAGAGGCCACATAGCGGGTCCTGGTCTAAGCAACATTTGAACTCGACTCTCCTGTCTGATACTTAAAGGTTCTTCTTTCCTCCCTCTCTGTGTCCTTCTGTTGTCTTTCTTTCTTTCTTTCTTTCTTTCTTTCTTTCTTTCTTTCTTTCTTTCTTTCTCTTTCTTTCTTTCGCTCTCTCTCACTTTCTCGCTTTCTTGCTTTCCTCTTCCTCCTCTTCCTCTCCTCCTCCTAACCTTTGTGTTTTCTTTGCAAGTTTCATTCTTTAACAATATTACATATCTAATCTACATTGGAAATTATGGAAAACATTGTCACTTTGTTTTTGTGTTTGCCTTCCCTAACTGTGTGTGTTTATTACTCAGTTAGGATGAAGCAGAGGCTCATCGGAGGATACTGAAAAGTGGAGTCACCCTGCAGAAGCAAAGGCCCCTCCTGTGAACGGGTCCTCTGAGTGCACCAGCGCATTGTTTGGACCTGAGCAGGGACCAGGTGGGTGGACAGCGTGTGAGAAGGGTCATCGGTGAGGCCAATGTTGCAGCCCCAGATGCTTCCTCTGTGTGGAGCCCAGTGGCACTGAGGTAGGCATCTCCCAGGGCAGCTCCAGTCAGTCCCCAGTGACTGTGGTGTCCATCCTCTGTGAGGTCTTGGAGTGTGGGCTTGGCCTTGCTTCTAGTCCAGAGACCTTTGAGAGAGGTGAGGGGCGCTTTTGAAGGAAGGGTGGGTGCGGGAGTCTCTGGCATCCTGCCTCATTTGCCTTCTTGCCCTTTTGCTCTTGCACTCTGAGGGAGGACAGGTGTCACCCGGCGAGCTGCCCCATGGAGGGGCCCACATAGCGAATAACCATGAGGAGCCTCGAGTCAGCAGTCAGACCAAAGACACAGTCCGACAGTCCTCAAGGGTCTGAATCCTGCCAACCACAATGTGAGTGAGCCTGGAAGCAGACCCCTCCCACTTGAGCTTTGTGATGACAACAGCCTTGTGGGAGTCCCCAAGCGCAGGACCCAGCTGAGTGGCTCAGGGATTCCTGACCCACAGAAACTGTGAGCTAGTAGGTGTGTGTGTGTGTGTGTGTGATTCTGTGGCGTTGGAGACTGAACCTAGGGCCTTCTCACTAAGCTACATTCCCAGCCTTTATTGTTTTTTCCTGCAGGATCTAAGTTGCTGAGAGGTAGAGGCTGGGCTAGAACTTGCAATTCTCCTTCCTCGGTCTCCAGTCAATATGTCTTTTCTTAAGCTGCTGAATTTTGGATCGATTCTGACGTTACTATAGATAATCAGTCATCTTCGTTGAAGGGCAGTTGTTGGAAGGCTTGTCTCCTGGAGTGGAATATTCTACTGTATTCTTCCTTCCCAAGCTAGTGTTTCTAGAACTGCAAGCTGCTGTGTAGGATATTCTTTGTGATGGGTGTGACTCCGTCTTTGGACAGCTTTACTGTTTTGTATTTAGCACTCATGAGATTCTGATGGCTGAAAACCTTCGCAGCATCAGCCCCAGCCCCGTGTCCCTGGATTGCCGAGGTGATAAAATGTTTACAGACAAGCATTGGAAACATTTCAAGGATAATGAGTTTTATCCAGAGCCACGACGTTAATAGATTACCTTCACCATCCAGCTTAGCCTTCGTATTTTTGAACTCACATAAGTTAAGACCTGGAGCACCTGTAAGTTCTTTGTGAGAGCTCATGAATTTCCCCAGATCCTGGGGGCTTTGGGACACTCATCGTCTCCTGAGATTTGAGCTCTGTCCACCCAGTCACTTGGAAGCAATCTGTTACAGACTTTCCCCTGCGAAGTTTTAAGAAGAGCAGGTACTCGGACACTCAGTCTTGGGGGTCAGGGCTGTCGCAGTAGGGTCCATATCCAGTGATTGTTTCTGATATTAGTTCTAAACTTCAGCTAGAACAGAGGAGAACTGAACCAACAGGAAGCTCTCATGGCCAAGATCCAGTCCTGTTGCTTGGATGCTGGTGAAGACGGGCAGGAGGGAGGCAGAGCTCTGGAGAGAGGCTGCTGAGCTATTAGAGATGGAGGACAGAGTGGTGGAGGGTGAGCGGGAGCACCCTGGGGTGGGACAGGGCTGGAGAAAGCGCTGTGAGCCTCAACACTGATGGCTTGAAGTTTAAGACTCAGTGACCAAAACCATGTCACATCAGAGTGAGCCATGCAGGGACTTGCGGTCAGCTGGTCTCCTTCTTGCTAGGCTGGGCTGGCCCTGGAGGCCGTGCCTGGGCTCCTAACTGGCTGCTCCCAGCTGTATAATTCATGGGGCCTCCTGCAAAACAAAACAGCCAGAGTCCTGGTTCAGAGAGCAGGGAAGGGGATGTTCAAGACTCAGTGTAAAGCTTTTTTCCCCCTCCATGGTTTCTCTCATGATTCATCATGGTAATTTGTTATTTCAAAATAAAGAACAATTGAAATTTTAAATAATTAGCTGAACTTTACAGTTCACCTTGCACTGTGAAATGCTTGCTTTGAATACAAAGGTGAGCAGATTCAACTCAGATGCCAAATCACCAAAGTGACACTGTTCTTTTTTATTTTTCAGTACTGGGAATTGAACTCACAACCTCATACTTACCAGGCAGGTGCTGTGCCACTGAGCTACATCCCCAGCCCCACAATTCTTACTTTTGTCTCACATGCATGGCTATGTGTTTTGTCCTTGCTGCAATGATGGAAACACTGCCCCAAACAGACTCATTTGCTATAGATACCTGCCCTGCGTGCCCTCCCTAGCTTGGCCTTACTGTGGGACAAGAAGGATTTAAAGCACAGCTAGCATAGGTTATGCCTTTTTGATTTGTAAAATTTTTTCGTGGTGCAGGTTTGCAGCGCAGAATGCCTCCATTCACTGAGGGGAGTTAGTGCGTGCACGCAGCAGGTCGCACTTCTTTTCCCCTTCTCCTCTCATTTATCTCCTCCTACAGCTCTTGGTCCCTCTCATATGCGAAAGATTTCTCTCCCTCTTTCCTATTATCTATCTTCTGTTTTGCTCTTTCATTTATTTATACGTTGAGTTTCTCCTATAAGAGGAAACTTCTTTTCTTCTCTTTCCTTTGCTATATGGGTGTGGTGTCGGCCCTGGGGTGGAACCTGGGCCTCGGGCATGCTAGCTGGCTCTGAGCCCAGCCCCAGCCCACCTTCCTTTCCTGTCCCGTCCTCTGCGCCCCAGAAGTGGTTGGAAGGCGTGGCCGGAAGAGGGAGCACGGGGTTACCACAGGGTTCCTTGGTTATCCATGTTTCTCAGAGCTCCATGCCGTTTGACAGTGTTAAAAAGTTCTGGATTGAAGGCACAGCGTGGTCTGTTGGGACTGTCAGCTCTCCTGCGTGCTCAGGGTCTGACATAATATGCACTTCGTGTTGTCACTTGGAGTCTCCTGATGCTCCTTGGTCCATCAGAACCCTGTGTCACGGGGCGTGGAGAGCGCTCTGTGTCGTGGGGCCAAAGGGAGCTAGAGGGGAGAGGGAGAAGGGCATCAGCCTTCTCTCAGGAGAGCCAGGCGAGCGGCTCTCTGCAGAAGCAGTGCCACACTGACCCAGCACAGGGCCCTTCCTGGGCGGGGCTCTCTCTGGGTGACTGGGGGGTTGTGTGTCCTAGGGGCTGGTGATAATGAAATGACAAGAGTCGGGAACTAGGATTGTGATTTGAAACCAGGAACAAGTGCCTTCTGGTTTATTTTAATTTGGATTTTTAAAAGGGAGGAGCTTATTTTTATTTAGAAATGTTATCACTTCTGTAATTAACCTCCCATTACAAGCTGAATCAGCTCCTGCCTAGATTAATTTGAACAGGGGAATAGAGAGCTGGGTGAGGAGCAGGATTAGCAGCTGGGGAAGTCGGAAATCCCTGAAAACCTGTCAATCAAGCCCATTGAATGGAGCAGAGGGAAAAGCTAAAAGCCTTACTGTCAGATCTGGGATGCCAGTCTCAGAGACCCAGCAGGAGGGCAGGCCGGGAGGGGAGGGAGCACACAGGCTGGGTAGAAGAGGCGCCAACCCTGGCCAATTCCAGCAGAGGCCAAGGGTGGCTGTGCTGGCTGGGTGTGCTGGGTGGAGTGACAGAGAGGTCTGGAGCCTGGGGACCGTCATGGCCAGTGTCCGGGGTGGTCATATTGCCCCAGCTTTTACTGGCAGTGGGTTTAAAGAACAAGATGCTAATTTCTGGGGAACTAGGACAGAGGCCTATTCCTGCTCTCAGGGGAGCTGAGGAACAAAGGCATGGATTCAGGACCTGGTAGAGGATGAGCTTTTGTTGTAAGAAACAAGGCAGGAGCGGGGATTTCCCCAGAGTGGTCTTCAGATCTGATCGAGAGGCCGAGTTCTGCTTCTGTAATTCATTTGCAGATTCTGGATCTGAGACCCAAGGTTGGGGCAGGAGCAGCCCCACGCTCAGCAGATGTAAGTCCCTCAGCTCCTGGGGTCCTGTGGTTTCTCTGACCATGGGTCAGGTCCCTTAAGGGTGGCAAAGGGGCCTCAGCTGGGGGTTTGGAGAGACACAGGAGGGGAAGCCACTTCGCGTGCACCATTTCTGTGTCGATCTGCTCCTGGGCTTATATTTTGCAGGTGAGAAAAACCATACTGGCCCTCCCTTTCCCAAATAGAACACGGATGCCTGAAGCGCACATTCACGTGAGACTGTCAAGCTTTTCTAGGGGCCAAGAGTTCACCAGACTCTGCTGTGGTTTCCCCTCTCCCCTTAGGAGTCCTAGTGCAAACAGAAATTCACAAGGAAAGTTGTTGAAAGTCAAGCAACTGCAGATAAGCAAATCCACATATTGGAAGCAGTTGGCAAACATTAAATGCTGCAGTCATTTTGAACTATAGCTTGTGTCAAGACTGGATGCGCTGCACTACCAGGCAGGGCCTCAGCAGCTGAGTGCAGGTGATGCAGCCTTCTGGACCTCTGGAAGCTCTGGCCAAGGCCCAGGGGATGTGAATCCCCCCATCACCCAAGGCTAAGGTCATGGTAGGATTCACTGGGGCTCTGAAATGCTGCAAGCTGCAGAAAATTGTATTTCCTCTGAGTCAAGAACCAAAGGCAGCTCATCACAGAGCCGGTGGGACTGTGTGATATTCAAAGCAGGCTCCTGCCCTTTTTGACTGCGGTGAGCACCTGCAGGGTATCTTTGTTATCCACACATTACCCCTTGGCTTCCAAATCAGGACTCCTGCACTGGTTCTTGCCTCTTCCTGACCGTATCCCTGAGGTTTTAAGACTTTTTGGAAGCTCCACTAACAGTCCTTCTCTACTACGGAGAAAGGAAAGAGCAGGCATTTTCCTGGAGTGGTCTTTAGATCTATAATTGATTTGCATGGTGTTTACAGTCCCTAAGAAGATGCCTGGTCTGCACTGTGAAGCTCACAGACGTGGAGCTGGTTCGTTGTCCAATCCAAATTCCTGAGGCCGGACAGCACAAGGTCACCAGTGAAGACTGTGTCCTGACAGGCCTTGTGGGAAAGTGAAAATAACCAGGCTTTGATTTGCATCCACGATCACCGCGGCCTCCAAAAGATGTCGTTTTTAGATATTTCCTGTGTTTTCCTTCAGAGTCACAATACGTCAGGCTCAGCTAAATGAAGAACTAAATTAAAACTGTCATTTCAGCTCATAAATAACAGATGTCTATTGCATTTAATTATTTATAGTTTTGAATCTTTCAAAAACGAAAATGACTATACACATTTTTAATGCAGTTCTTGGTAATTTGCCGCCTGACTGATAAGATGTGCCGATAATCCTAGCTTGCAAACATGAAAAATAAAACTGAGACTGACTCGTCTATTTCATGAGACTGCTTCTCTGCTCCCTTCTGGCTTTGACAAAATTTAAATTAAAGTGAAATCTAATCACAACAAAGTGATGTTCATATATTCATATTAATAATTGAGTTTTCCAAGCTCATGCAGTAGGTACTTGGAGACCAGTTTTGTGCACTGTTTAAAAAATCAGTTCCTAAGACTCCTCCAACCTGTCTGTTTGTTGGGAGGCTGTGAACTCTGCAATCAGGGTTAAATGGAGAAACCTGGCTCCTGAGCATGGCTCTCAAGTCACATTGGTAAGTGACAGTCCATGCCACTTACCAAAAGAAGGTCATTCTGATGTTAGTGGTTCCAGGAAGTACCTTTCTTCCCCAGAGTATTTTTCTCTTTTCATTTTTTGGGTACAAATTTTTTCAGGTCTTCATTAAGGCTCTAAAATGACAAATTCTTACTAAAGTATAACTGGCCAGTGCCAACATGACCATAAGTTATATCTCAACTTGAGTGGATTAAGAAACACCTAGCTGATTAGTAAAGCCCAGTTCTGGGCATGCTTGTGGATGACTGACATGTAGGCCAGCAAATGGAAAGGATAAGACCCACCCCAAATGTAAGTGGCACCAACCAATGGGCTTGTAACCTGAACACCATTAAAAGGGAAAGAAGGTGTGACCGGTTTTGAAGAGTTCCAGCCTTTACTGGAGCCTCTGAATAGCAGTCTCTGGTTTCTTCAACCTTCCAATCAGATTCACATACTGGTGACTCTAGAGTGAGCTTCTAGGCGTTTGATCTTGTACTGGGGCTGCATCCTGGGTCCCTCTTATTCTGTGGCTTCCTTCTTATTAGGCTGAGCCACTACTGGCTCCTCCACATATACAGACAGCCACTATGGACTCTTCCACTCTGGTCCTGTAAGCCTACCTCATAAATTCCCTTACATAATTATATATATATTTTTCCTATTGATTATGTTCTTCTAGAGAACCTGAAACAGATTCCGAGCATTTTTTTCCCCCTTGCAACAAGAGAGGATATCGCGAAAATGTCTTGATTAGCTGAGTAGTTACTTTTTCGGAGACATTGGCGAGCAAATAAGACAACATATGTAAAATACCCGTGCTTGGTATGCAAACTATAAATAAGGATGCATGTACCTGATGGGGAGAAAAGCAACACATTGTTTAGTGAAAATAATTATATTACTTATTCCCTAAGGTTCTTTCCAACTGGGAGCCCCTGTACCCAATGCTACTCAATCATGCTATTTTACTCCTGCAAAAATCTTCACTGGCTTCTTGTTCTGCTCAGTGCTTCCTTTTGAGTCATCTGGACCATTTTTCTCATCATTACCACTGTAACATGTGCTTTGGGACAAGGACATCTGTCTTCCCTGTGGAGAAAGACCCTGGCCCCAGCTTGTCGGCAGCCATGTGTAACACCTGTGGGTCACCACTTAGAACCCACTGCATGTGCCTCAGAGGTTCCGGGGTGGCCAAATGCCTCCAGGGACCTTGTGAAGGTCCCAGAGTCATCCAGGTGCTATGGTGACTGTGCTGGAACGAGGGGCTGCTTGCCCCTGGCTCTGCATCTCGTGGTCCTGCATGAGTGTTGGTCAGTGTCATCAGGCCTTTAGATTTTTTTCAGAGAGACCAGGTAACAAGATTTTTATGCAGAAACTTCCAAATTTTAATGGTGGTGAGGTTTTCACATCAAACAAGACAGAAAACAAAAGCCCTTAGTATTGGTGCCCTGCTGTCCAAACAAAGCCAGCCTGTGGGTTTTCAGTGCTGACCTATGGGCTTACGGTGTTTCATTGGCTAAAACTTCTGGGTGACATTTATCTCCTAAGGGCCTTAGACCCCCTGGGAGCAGCTATAATTTCTCCATTAACAGCTCTAAAGATTTCCTTCTTTCTCTCATGGGGCTCATGACATTTTGATATAGCCATTCAGTTGCTGTAGTGATATTCATTCATATCTATTTTGTGACCATAAAAAAAATCACTGTTGAACTTTAAAAAAGTCAAGTGATGCCCTCAACCTTCACTCCATCCCTGACTTTCAAGCCCTCCCTTATCCTCTGTTCGCCCAGTCTCACCGTCTCCCGGAACCTCCCCACAGGTAAGCAGAATTCAGATATAAGAATGACCATCATGCACAGATTTTGGTGATAAAAGCTTTCATTTTAACGGCATGAGTTTTAGGCTTTGTTATGAAATTTTGTTTTTTTTTCCCATAAAATAGAAAAAAATGGTTTTGTGAAATGTTCCAATGTTAAAACAAAATATCCTCAAGAGCTTGAAGAAATGAGACTTCTTAGCCTTGTTCCTCCTGTGAGACATGGTCCCTGAAAGACTGAGGTATTTTAGGTTCATGATTTCCTCTGCCAAATTTGGGGCAGGTGGGTTATAGAGAATTGTCTGAATCTTAGAAATGTAACATGCATATTATAGATTACTCCCGTGGGGCCTGAGGTAGCACCTCATAGTCAAATATATCATTATTTCTGCAGCAAAATATGAATATGCATCCTTAGTGAGATAAATAAAGATTGCAAACAACCCCATTAATTCAGGCCAGGTGTTTTTTTAAAATGAAAAAAGAATAAAAATGATGATACAGAATTTCAAAACAATAATAGGAGATTAACAATGGTTAGTACATTTCATATTGTTATCTACAGAGTAGTTGTTCAGATTACAAAATATAGGCATGAAAATATGTTCAATCAAACAATGAAAACATATATTTTGATGCCAAACAGAAAAGATTTTGGGTTTGGGAGATGTCTGGAAGCTTGAATCACGGCTGAGGGCTGACAATCCTATGCATAAACCACAGTTCTGCTGCTGCCTAGGGATGCTCTTCTTGGCCTGGCTGCAGTGGGAAATCCTTTTCTGAGCTTCTTTATACCAATTCATGTCTCCTTATCAGGTTAAATCCATAGAGTCACAGAAGACTATTTTAGTTTTCTGAATATATACTTTATAACTAGAAATGTATTAATAACTTCACTTGAAATTTTAAAAGGGAAGTTAGATGTGTCTATCTAGTATGTGTGTGTGGATGACCTGATGAATAATTAATTTTGATTTTGCTCTTCCCTGCTGTAACCAGAAGTTCTCTGTTCCATGGGTCCCTCAACAGAAGAGGTAGAAGAAATTCTCTCCGTATCTACCAACCTCCCCTGTCTCTTTCCACACCTAGACCATAGGCAAGTGGTCCTGTGTGTTTTCACACCCTTTTTAATGTGATAGTGGGTCACTTTGGCTTCAAGGGTAAAAAGATATCCTTGAAGAGGCGGTGCAGTTGCTGGTTCCATATGGATGAATGGATGGTAAATGGATGGATGACAGGGGATGGAAGGGGGATGGATGAGTGGATGGGTAGATGGGTGACTGTATGGATGCATAAATGGATGGGTGGGCAGATGGGTGAGTGGGTACATGGGTAGATGGATGCTTGGACTCACACTGTCATAATGTCTTAGCCAGCAGGATATTAGAAAATGACCACATGGGACACCGAATTGTGTAGCGGAATGATTTTAGTGCTATTTAGAGCCCAGAGAGCTTACTGTAGAGGGAGCAGAGCTGCAAAGCTCTCTGCATGAGCAGTGTCTGAAGGAGGCCCAGTAATACTGCTGTGAGCCAGAGGAAACAAAATTAGGGAAGGGACCTGAGCAGACATCTAGGGTGCTGCTGGCTGAGAGAGGACCCCAATGGGGCTTTGCTCCTGGCTCCTGTAAGTTCCTGGAGAACTTGAGCCATCCAAGGGAGACTGGGGAGCTCCTTGATAGCAATGCCAGACTTGGATCAATCTTGAGAAAAACAAATGTGAAACTCTCTGCCTCTTAGTTCCTTTTCTCTTGTAGCTGAGACAAAATCCCTGATTCCCAAAGTTAAGGGAGGAAAGATTCATTTGGCTCACAGTTTGTAGAGATTTTGTTTCCTAATGTGCTGACTCCAAGGCAAGTTGACATGGCAGACAAGTGTTGCAGAAGAGAAACAGTTCATGGTGGAGAGAAGGTAGCAAAGCAACAAGGGACAATGACTGCTCTTTCTGTCCCTTATGTCTTGTCCAGGTTACTTAGTGTGGGTTTCACTCACGCCCTTAATCCTAGTGCCCTTGATCCTAGCACTGCACCATAAATCAATCCCAGCATCACACACTCTAGATTCAGCCACCTATGACTACATGAGGCTTTGGGGGGATGTCTAAACACAAGCCATAACAGATGTGCTTTGGGAAGGTCCTCTTCTCTGGGCTGGTGATCTAGAAATTAGAAAATGGAAGAAGAAACACTTTCCTCCAAACTTATGCTCACATTGAAACCTTAGCATCCTCTGGCTACCACCATGGCTATTTAATTGTAATCATCCCTTGGCTGAAAAACCCGAGACTTCTTCATTTGTGCCTCATTCATTGCAGAGGACTTGGGTTTACTTGTGACCACCTCAAACTTACACTGTTAGGCTGTGGGCTGTCTGGCTCAAGACGCTCAAAGCCTCTGAAACTGGAGGGAAAACAAAATCCCAGTCTCTTAGCGGTTGTATTGGTTTCCTGTGGCTGTCAGTAGCTTGGAATGACAGAAATTGTTCCCTGTAGTTGAGGAGACCGGAAGTCAGAAGTCAAGCTGTGGTCAGGCTTAGTTCTCCTGGAGGTGCGGAGGGACAGACAGTCCGGTGACTGTCTCCCAGCATCCCGCGGTGACTGGCCATCCTTGTTGACGCATCGCCCTGACCTCTGTCCTTGTCTTCGCATCCCTCTCTCTCTGCGACCTTTCACTGCATTTGGCACCCACCCTCCTTCACTCTGATCTCATCCCGAGCCCTGCTTTAATTATACCTACCGAGAACCTATTTACAAATAAGGTCTCATTCCAGTGTTCTGGATGGGCACACATTTTGGGGAGCTACAATTCAACCTGAAGCCCTTAGAGGCCTCTATATATATAGAGAGAGAGCAAACAAACTCCAGGCCTTACCTGGTGAACTAATTAAAAGCATGATTTATATTTTCTTCTGAGGCAGTCAGGGACTTAGAAGTGGTTTTGGCTAATAATTGTGATTCTTCACTTGGGCCTACAAATGCACAATAAATAACTAAATGTAGAACAAAGGTTGACCTTCATTTCATATCATTTATAACGTTAAAACTTTCCATCTAGTTATGTGAGTCATTTAGAAAAAGTTGGCAAAAGGAGGCTTCTTAGCTCTAAATTTACCCAGCTGATCTCATCCTCCCTGAAAACTGAGGACACCAAGATAAGAGCTTTACAGGGCCATTTACCTGTGTCCAGAAGTCTCCACTGCCCTAAACCTAGGGTCACCTTGGGATCCAGCAGGGCCTCACATGATAAGCTAAGTTGTTTGCCTGACAAACTTTTGTGCCAAGGCTCTGCTTTAGAAAGAGAAGACTTAAAACAGGAAATGCAAGTTAGATTGGCTGATTTTTGTCTCCTTCCATGTTCATATGTTGAAGCCTGGATCTCCAGTACCTCAGAGTGTGCTTGTACCACATTTAGGTAAAGGACCTTTAAAGAGGTGATTAAGTAAGGTGAGGTCATTAAGTGGGTGCTAATCCACTACGACAAGTGTCCTTATAAGGAAAGGAAGTTGTGAGCAGAAAAGAGACACCAGGGAAGCCTGTGCAGGCTAGAAACAGCAGTAGAGATTGGCCCGTGAGAAACCAGCCTTGCCAACACATTGATTCTGGACTTTTGGCCTCCAGAAATGCAGGGGATGTGTTGAGGGTAAAGAGTGGCTGGAGAATACAAAACTGCTTGTGGTCAAAAGGGTGGGCCAGACATGGCCACAGTTCCAGGCCAGGTCTCTCTGGCCAAATTAAAGACTCTTCAAAAGGTGGAGAACAGGAAGCCTTTGCTTCTCGGGGAATCAGCGAGTCTGCATACTGCAGTCCCCGGCTAGTGTGTGGGAGTGTCTGCCTTCTTTGGCACTGAGTGGAGAAAGTAGTTCTGGGAAAACAGTCACTTCCAGTTGAGTTCAGAGGTCAATGATTGTCTACCTTTGTAGCAGAAAATGCTCCCCCGACAACTGTACTGAAGTTTGTTAGTTGCCTAGGTAAAGGTTCCTGTTCCAGATCTGGTGGCTCCTGTCTCTTAGAAACAGCTGGTTTTTATAATGCATAGCGGGCCACTGTGATGCACACAGTATAAACCAATCCCCAGTTTGCAAGCCATTCTGCTTCTGTACTTCCTGCTTGCTTATCTCATGTAATACCTAGACCACCAGAGATTGGGGGTCTGATATTCTGGGAATGATCTGATCAGTGCCCGTCAAAGTCAGTAAATCTGCCTCCAAACCCTGGGTGTTCTTTCAGTGTTTATGCTTGGCACCGCACCTTTGCTGTCCCCACTCCATGGACAGATGGCACCTGTGGAGACATTTTTGGTTGTTACAGCTGATGCAAGGAGGGATGTGGCATTAGTACTTGGTGGGTGAAGGCCAAGGAGGCTGCTAAATGTCCTGTCAAGCAAAGGCCAGTCCCACAACAAAGAATGGTGATGTCCATGTGTGCCTGCAGTGCTGGGTGTGGCCCTTCCAGCCAGCTCTTGTCTGGATCCCTCACTCCTGCCTCTCTGCCCATCTCGGCTGTGCTTGGACTGCCCCATCGCAGAGATCAGCTTCTATGGGAAGAAACAGGCTATTTCTGGGACAGTAGAGGGGAGCTCCGGGGCACGGGACCCAAACCTGTAATCCTAGCACTCTGGGCCTTGAGGCACGAGGATCGCAAGTTTAAGACCAGCGTGGCAGCTTGGTGACTTAGTAAGTCACTGTCTCAAAATAAAAAATCAAAGAGGTGGGGGATACAACTGGATGCGAAGGCCCTGGGTTCAATCCCAGCATTGCCATTAAAAAAAAAAAATAGCAAAAGGAAACAAAATTAAGAAATTCTGATTGAGG
Source organism: Hydrochoerus hydrochaeris (assembly GCA_004027455.1). Lineage (NCBI taxonomy): Eukaryota > Metazoa > Chordata > Mammalia > Rodentia > Hydrochaeridae > Hydrochoerus > Hydrochoerus hydrochaeris. Next base: position 20,334 of record PVLA01008411.1, on the reverse strand, counting down.
CTTGCAGAGAAAAGGAGGGCAGAGCTATTCAATTTCCCTACCATTAATAAAAGTGGAAATAGATTTTAAAGAAGGAAGAGGAACAAAGGCCATGTGTACAGAGAGAGGATCATCGCATGCAAATGAAATGCAGTTTGAGCCAAAAGGTAGGAAATCGAAATAGGCAGTAAATAAATTGCTTCCGTTTTCCAACGAACAGAGGACAGCGGGTCCCACAGGCCCCGGAAAGTATATTGACTTGGCAAACAGATTTCACGTTGACATTTTCCAGCTACCACAGGAACCACAAAGGCAGTAAAATATCAAGAAACCCAGTAGGATCCAGCAGTGGCGGCTGGGGCCGAGTTCACGATGTGTTTGCACCGGCGCGGGTTCAGGGTGCAGCGCTGCTGAGACGCTGCCTTTGCAGAGGTCCACGGAAATAGTTCCTGTCAGGCTGACGTTCTGCTTAAAATGAAACAGAGTCGTTATTAAACATTCATGCTGGCGACAGGTACTATGTGTTTGACTTGGAGCTATGCTGCAAACGCGGTGTTAATTTACACTGGGGCGGGGTCCGTAGTGTGTGTGTGTGCGCGCGCGCGTGCATAGGTGGGGGGGGCGCCCCCACTTCAGAGGCCCCGAGACCCACCATCAAAGTGTGGCTCACCTCTCAGGGTCCCAGAGCAGAGCGTATGTGCTTATGGATCACTGGATATGGAATGATAAAGACGTCCCCTTCTGGGGGTAGTTCCGAGGTAAAAGCAAAGGTCTTGATGTTACCCCGGAAGCGTGGGCCTCAGGTATTTTTGAATTTGCGTGAATTACACAAAAGCCCACTTGGAACATGACTGGGGGGCAGTCCCGTCTGTCCCCGGCTTGCTGGCTCCGCTCCTCTCTGCTCTGCTGTGCTGCCTGCCACCCGCCCCTCCTCCCCAGGGCCTGCGGTCCTCAGGGTGTGCGTGCGTACGTGTGCGTGTGCGTGCGTACGTATGCGTGTGCGTGCGTGTGCATGTGTGTGTGCGTGCGTGGCGTCCTCCCCGGAACCCTCCGCCCTCCGCCTCGGGCTCGGGAGGAAACTGCTCCTCCAGCTGGAGACCCTGCTCCTGCTGCTCGCTCGAGCTCGGTGAGGGGAGGGAAAGGCCCGGTCTGTGTCCTTAGCGCTGTCCCGGGAGGGGGACGGGACGCCAGGCAGGGCCAGTCCCTGGGGACAGGAGGGACAGGCAGGGGACACATTTCTCCATGTAGTAGGATGGCGAGGGCCCCCTTCCATTTTCTTCATTCAGAAATCAAATCTGTTGTTGTTGTTCTTTCTAAAAACCCAGGCGTGGAACAGTTGTGATCTTCATTTTCCAGCACGTGCAATGCTGTGACTTGTCCACATTTTCTCACAACTACTTTTTTCTTTTTGGTGGTGCTGGGGTTGAACCCAGGTCCTCCACACTGAGCTACCTCCCCAGGCTTTTTATTTTTACATTTTATGTTGAGACAAGTCCTGCCTCAGTGGCCCTGCTGCCCAGGCTTGAACTTTCCATCCCCCTGCCTCAGCCTCCCAGAGTGCTGGGATTTCAGGCATGTGCCGCTGTACGCTGCTCACTGGTTGTTTTTGTAAGTTAAATGAGAGTTTCATTTACTCACAGATCTTCCCGGGATGCTGCCCTTTCTGGGCACAGGGGAGGAGCAGAGTCTGGGCTTCACGGTGCAGAGGGAAGACAATCGGGAGCCGGCAGTGGTGGGTGAGAAGAGAAGGTGACGGTGGGGCGTGGGGTGGGGTGAGGTGGGGCTGCAGGTGGTGCCTGTGACAGGGACCAGCCAGGCCCGGAGGTCTGCAGACGCCTCCCTGGTGAGCTGGAGGAGGAGTGGGGTGCTGCCTGCAAGGAACAGCAGCAGAGACGCGGGGAGACCCAGGCTGAGGCTCAGCGGGGAGGCATGTTGGGGTCCAGGGGCCCGGGCTGCAGCACCCACTCTGCCACTTATCGGAGAGCAGAGAGGCTGCGGGATCCACTCAAGGCCTCCAGGTCGTTGCCTCCTCGTGGCATCTTTGTGGGCAGCAGGGCGGGGTACCAGCTGGAAGGACCTGGTGTTGGATTCGGTGATCTGAAATTTTGCTATTTTTTTTATTTTAAAGAAAAAAAAACAGTAAAATTGACAGTAAAACAGAGTTTCTAAACAGGTTAGTAGGAGTCACAATAATAATAATACACTGCGTATTGTCTTCATAGCAGCTATTTAGAGTATGGGCTACAGGCATGATATCTCGTCTAGACAGTATTAGCATGAACCTTCCCCTCCAATGGACTAAGAGACTAGCTGTGTAACCATCTTCACTATCTTGTGTATAAATATATTTTTTCTTTTTCCCATTCTTCCTTTCCCCTTTCTCCCATCACAGTTTATCTTTTCTTTTGAACAGTTTCTTCCCGAGTCACAATAGCTATTGTGTATTTTGGATCTTATTTATTCATTCAGTTTCTCACATGAGTGAGACAATATTATGTATACACACACTGATCTGATTTATTTCACTTATGAGTATGGTCTCGAGTTGCATCCACTTACCTATAAAAGCCTTGAGTTTATTCTTCTTTGTGGCTAAGTAGTACTCCATTATATAAAAAAATCTTTTTTTTTATCTGTTCCTCAGTTAATGGCACTTAGATTGTTGCCAAGATCTGTCCATTACAAATTATGTTGCTGTAAGTATGAGTGCACATATATTGCTGTGGTACGATATTTTTAATTCTTCTGGGAAGATGCCAAGAAGGGGAATAGCCCTAGTTTGTAAGGAATCTCCTCACTGATTTTCACAGTGGTTGCACCAGTCTGCACTCCCACAGACAGTGGTGAAGGGTTCCTTTTCCTCCACAGCCCTGCAAGTGTTTGTTATCCGTTGACTTTTGGATGATAGCGATTTTTTCTGGGGTCAGATGAATCTCAGGGTTGTTTTAATTTGCATTTCTTGAATGACCAATGATGTTGAACATTTTTCTTATATTTATTTTCTATCTGTACTTCTTCAGCTGAGAAGTGTGCATTCATCTCAGATGCCCATTTCTGGATTGGGTCTTTGAATTTGGGGGTGGTCTAACTCTTTTAAGTTCTTTTGGGTTCTAGGTACAAGTTGTTTGTATGAGGGACAACTGGCTATAATTTTCCCCTCCTCTGTGGGTCATCTTTCCATTCTGTTGGTGATTTATTTTGTTGTGCAAAAGCTTTTTATTAAGGTGAGATGCTATTTGTTGATTTAATAAGGTGAGATGCTATTTGTAATATTTCCCTTGGGTTTCGTCCATGAAGTCTCTGCCTATACCTATGTCTTTTCAGATTTCTATGTTTTCTTTCTAGTAAATTTAGTCTTTCTATTTTAATATTTAGATCTTTGATCCATTTTGACTATAGTTTAGTGTGTGGTTATAGACATGGGTCTAGTTTTAGTCTTCAGTATGTGGAAAATCAGTTTTTCCAGCACCATTTGTTAAAGAGGCTGTCTTTCTTTCAGTGAATGTTTTTGGTCCCTTTATCAAAGATATGCTGGCTGAATGTGCTTGTAGTTGTGGTTGTATCTTCTAATCTATTTCATTGGTCTTTAAGCCCTTTTTTTGCCAATAGCATACTGATTTTATCACAGTAGCTTTGTAGTATAATTTCAAATCTGGAATTATGATGCCCTCTGATTATCTTTGTTGCCCAGAATTGCTTTTGCTATTCTAGGTTTCTTCTTGTTCCAAATGAATTTTAGGAATGTTTTCTCTATATCTGTGAGGTATGCTAAAGATATTTTTTATCTGAATTGCATTAAATCTGCATAACAGTTGTGGGAGTATGGATATTTTCACTATGTTAGTTCTTCCTATCCAAGAACAAGAGATATCCTTCCATTTTCTGATGTCTTCTTCATTTTTCTTTTTTTTAGGGTGCTGTGGTTTTCACGTACAGAACTTTTATATCTTTTGTTAGATTGATTCCTAAGAATTTCATTTGTATAGATGCTATCATGAAGGGTATGATTTCTCTAATTTCTCTCTCTGTGAGTTTGTTGCTAGTGTACAGCAATGCTTTTGATTTTTTACTTTATCTTTGTATCCCACTACACTACTGAATTTGTATGTTAAATTTACAAGTGTTTTTAGTGGAGTTTTTGGGATCTTCTATGTAGAGTATCATGTCAGCTGCAAATAATGATAATTTAACTTCTTTCTTCCCTATCTTTCTTCCTTTTATTTCTCTTTTCTAATTTCTCTGGTTAATGTTTCCAGAACTACATGAATAGGAGGGGTGATGGTGGGCATCCTTGTCTTCTTCCTGATTTTAGAGTGGAAGATGGCAGTTTTTGACCATTTAATATGATGTCAGCTGTTGATTTGTCACAGATGGATTTATAAGATTGAGGTAAAGACTATCTATTTAAATTTCCTTAGGGTTTTTTAAATTTGTTTTTGATAGCTTGGAAGTCTCTGTGGTTTGTGTGCATATGCACAGGATACAGTAATTCAGTATTTTGTTCTCAATGTGGTATTTTTTTGTTGGATAAAAGGGACCAGCTGACAGGAAGGTGGGTGGGTCATCTAATTCCCTGTAAGAATGGATCCTCTAAACCTTAGTAGTGCAGAGAAAGCCTGGTATTTGCTTTTGTACCCTCAGGCCTCCTTCGTTTTTCTTTATATCGGTTCCTGTGTCAGGCATGTCACGCACGTCTGTCCCTCCTTGTACTTCTAGCATTTGATTCCTTTCTGTTCTGCAAGCCAGTGAGGCTTTAAAATATCAACTTGACCTGACATGGTGTCTTCACATCCCACAGCACTTATGCCTTTCAAGGATGTTGGAATTAGGATCTGAAAGAGAGAGAAAAAGAAAAAGAAAGGAAGAGAGAGACAGCATCACTTATCCTCCATAAAAGGGGAGCGTTTTAATTTACAGATGAAGTAGTGGACACATCATGACAGCCTCCCTGGGTCACTCATTGGATCAGTCTGAGCCTGCTCAAGTGGGTAATTCAGCGACTTACAAAAGTTGGCACATGGTGTAGGGGAGACCTAAGAGATGGTGTAGAATCCTAGAGCCATCTGCCATGGGGCAGATACTACTACTAGGTCTGAAGGGATAAAGATAGCAGACCATTAGCAGACCCTAGATTTAGGGAAAGGTGTGTGGAGCCCTCCTGAAAGGAGCTCAGACTTTCGGTGGAGGGACACAGCCATCAGTTTGGGACACGGAAAGGAGAAATCTGGGAATAAACACCACTACTTCCTCCTCCTCCACCCCTCTGACTTGTGGCCAGGGCTCGCTGTCCAACAGCCTCAGCCGGAAGCCAGAACTAAGGGTGAATCCATGCAAGGCCCATGAGGGCACCAGTACCAAGAAAGTGGGGAAGGTTAGATCCCGGTCTGTGGTGAGGGGAGATACCTGCCACACCCACGTGGGTCCGGACCAAGGTGGCATCCCATCCTGACTGCTTTCTCAGTTCATCCACATGCCTCACCTTCCTCCTGGGTAGGGAATCTCATTTCATTGCACCCGACCCCAAACCACCTGCTGGCTCTCTGCTGTTTGAACCTTTGAGCTCAAGAATTTCTGCTTAGGAAGCAAAACTGTGGGTGGATATATCGTTTATTCACTTATTATCCATGAACATCTTTAACACAGACCCTGGAAAGTCGACAACTACATACCCAGTAATTGATTCTCCTGACCATTAAATATGAGAATTCGTTTCCTTGTCCCAACCACAAGGTGATGTTTTTGGATACAGAACAACTGATTATGTGCTCTAGCTGCACACATCGGCGTGGTGATCATGGGAAACCTTGTAAGGAATTAGAGTCGGTGCCAATCACCGTGTAAGCCAAGGTCAAGTTTTACATCTTCTGTTGGTGGCATCAGCCTTTTTAGGATAAATCTTTGAAGCACACAAATTAATATTGGGATACATGTCAGCACTGAAGGGATCTCTGAGAAATTAAATGTCTGCACTACAGAAGAGAGAGTGGGGGAGAGAGAAAAACACTGAGTCCCTGTGCACAGAATTGTTCTTAATCTACAAGGACAGTGATCAGTCAGCTTTTTAACAGTGCCAAGTGCAGCCCAGATATTAAAATAGCAGAAATGCTGCTCCCAAACTTTAAATCTTCAGTCAGTCAACCTCTATGGAGAAAGACTTGACCATGCACACACATGTACATGTGCATGTTATGGGGCTCCTTAGAAAATAAGAGCTGGGCGTGTGTCTAAGAGGTAATACATATGGAGTATGGGAATTAGAAGCAGTTCCTTTAGAATAAGAGCTCTAGTTCAAATCCTGGTCACACCCTTTGCTAACTGTGACTTTTCTAAGCCTCAGTTTTCCTTATTTTGTCTCATAACAATAGTACTATTTACCTTGTAAGCTTGTATCAGTTAGGTTTTGCCATGATAGTGCTGTGTAACAACTACAGAAACTCAGAGTCACAGAGCAACAAGCATTTGTTGCTCATGGGCCTGGAGCTGCACAGATGTTGGTCAGTGGCTCTGCTGATCTGGACTGGGCTTGGTCACTTTTATGGGTCTTAACTAGCTGTTGGTCAGTCTCAGATGGTCTCTCTGTGTTGTGCTTCACGGATCTTTCATCCTCTACCGCATCAGCCTTGTGATGATGCCAGAGGGTGAGAACAGGAAGCAGAAGCCTGAAGTGCTGCTCCAGCCTCTGAGGGCTTTATGGTTGCTACGATGCTATTGGCCAGGTGGAGTCACATGGGGCAACTCTTAAATTGGAGCGAAAGGGCGGCACATATATAGTCTCAGGGGGAGAATGCCAGTAGGAGGGGAGAGACAGAATTGGGGTTGTTACTTCCATCAGTCTACTGCAGAATAATGAGGTTTAAATGAGATAACTGAGGAAATAACACATGGTACTTGTTTAATAAGTGGTTTGTTGTTGTTATTTCCTATTTACATAGTAATTAGCACCATCAGGCCTTTAATTTTTTTCAACTATTCTTTGTGTGCTGCTCTGTGAGTTGATAGGAATTCTTGCTTTAAAGCAGGATGAAGAGATTTGCTTCCAAAGCCTGGCTCTGAAATACCTCTTAATGATGCCTTGCTGTGTTTAGAGGTGGAAAGGACCGTTTACTGGGGCACAGATAGACCCTGCTTAACGAATGACTTTGTCTCCTCTTTCTTCTGTGACCTCATTTATTTCTTTCCACTCAGTCTTCTTAGCGTGAAAATGCAGATCAATGTACTTATCCTGCTGGGTTTGGTGATGTTTAAATGAGAAAGATCTTTTACAACCCTCTCAGTGTTTATTGCACAGTTAGTGCTTAATGAATGGCATTATTAGTATTTATAGTTTTAAAAACCCATGTTTATTGAAAAATTAGAGAATAACTAGAAAAATTCTACTACATAGAGTTTGAGACATTATTTTGTCATGATCTTACATGCATATATTTCCAACACTAGGATTAGATTGCCTATCTTATTCTATCAATCATTTTCATCACTTAGTATAATATGATAGCAATGTTTTACCTGTTCATATGTTGATGGATATTGGAGCTTTTTCCACTGTTTTTGTAGAATGAAGAATGGTGCATGAATATATCTCTTTAAAGTACTGTTTTACTATATATCTCTCCACAAATGAGATTGCTGAGTCACACAGTGGTTCCATGTGTGTTTCTGAGGGGGCTCTCCAATGTGTTACACAGAGCACCGATTTACAGTCCCCCCAACAGTGCACAAGGGCACGCTTTTCCCCAGCTCCTCACCACCAGTTGTTGTGAGTGGTCTTTGGAGAGCAGCCACCCTAATCAGGAGGGAGTTGTTATCTTACTGGGGCTTGATTTGCATTTCCCTGATCATTAGTGATGCTGAGCACGTTTTCATGTATCTGTTGCCCTCTTTAACATCTAATTTCAAAAATATCGATTTGGGTTCTGTGCCCACTTCAAATTTGCCTATATTTTGGTGGGGGTATTGAGTTGGGTGAGTTCCTTTGTACTTTGGTATTGACACTCTTACCAGATATGTGGTTTGCGAATATTTCCTCCTTTTCCTTTCTTTGATTGTTTCCTTTGCTGTGCAGAAGCCTGTTAGTTTGCTGTAATCCCACTTGTTTGGCTTTGTTTTTGTTCTTTGTGTTTTTGGTGCCACACCCCCAAAATTTTTACCAAACCCAATGCCAAAGAGCTTGTCTGTTTTCTAAGTTGTTACATATACATATGTAATGAGATTTTATTCAGCCATGAAGGAAGGACAAACTGCCATTTGTGACAACACAGATGGCACTTCAGGGTCTTAAGTTAGACAGGGAAAGATAATACAATATGATTTTCCCATAATACAGTATGATTTTCAGTCTAAGTAGACTGAACTCATATAAGCCGAAGGTAAAATAGCAGTATCTAGGGAATGGGGGTTGGGAGATGGATGGGAATATTTTAGTTAAAGGTTACAAACTTCCAGTTATGAGGTAAATACATTCTGGGTGTCTGCTATATGGTAGAGTGATTATAGTTAGTGATTCTGTGTTGTAACCTTGAAATTTTCTGAGCAAGTATGTCTTTAACTTCATTGTCACAAAACCCCACAAAACAACCTGACAACACAAACAAACTCTGCCTAAACTAAAACAAACCAAATGGTGACTAGGTGAGATGATAGATTTGAGAATTTACTGATGGTAATCATTTCATGGTATGTATGTATATGCATTTGTCATGTCATATACCTTAAACTCATACTACTTTACTTGTCAACTATACCTCAGTAGAATTGGAAAAAAGTAGCATGACACTCTCCCATGTCAAACAATTACAGCTTTACAGGGACAATTTTAGTTTACCCACTGTGATGTCTTCTAATCTGTTAAGTCAATATCTTGTTATTGGGTGTTTGCATTATTTCAATTTTCTTATCATGTCAATAGCACTGCAGTGAACATCTTTTTGTATCTTTATGTACTTAATTTGCTTCTTTTGGTTAAATATTTTGCATGTAAAATTACTGTGTCAAAGGTTAATTACTTAAAAAATTTTATTGTCAATTATGATAAATGTACAGAAAGTACACAAGATCTAAGTTATAGATCAGCAAATCAACAAAAACAAATGCTCATGTAATCACCATCCACCACCATCATAAGAAATGGAAAGGGGCAACTCCCCCCAAAGCCCTGTTGTGCCCCCTCTCAGTCTCCAGCCCAGAGGTAACCACTGACCAGGCTGTTTATAGAATATTTAGATGGCCTGGTATTTTAGTTACTGTTTACATTGCCAAGACAAAACACCCAACACCCACAGTTAAAGGAGGAAAGGTTGATTTAGCTGCAGTTTGTGGAGGTTTCAGTCCATAATCAGCTGGCTCCAAGGCAGGATGGCATATGGCAGAGGGGCAGTGGTGCATGGTGGTGGAAGGCAGCAAAAACAACAAAGGTAGCAAAAGGGGAAAACAAGTCTCTTTCTACCCCTTTTAATGAGACTGTTGGGATTAGGTCTGTGCCAATCTGATCAGTGGACTGATCCAGAAATCTCCCAGCCTCAACCTTAGCACCAGTAATCCCAGCATGGTACTCTGAATAAGTCACAAACTTTAGATTTAGCTACCTCCAAAAAATTCTGCCCCAAATGACTACATGAGGCTCTGGGGAGACATCTAGGCATAAATCATAACACCTGGTTTTGAATTTCATGTGGATGGAATCATATTATGTGTATTTTTTCTTGTTATTCCATTTGTCTTTGTGAGATTTAACCATACTGTTTAACAAAGAAACAGCTCATGAAGTTTTATTATTTTGTATTATTTTATTGCATAAATATATAGTTTATCTATACTACTATTGTCGAAAAGTTGGGTTGTTACCATTTGGACTCTTAAAAAATAATATTACTATTTTTCTATATGCATGTTTGCTTGTTCTGTAGAGTGTAGACTCAGTATTAGAGCTGCAGAATTATAATTTCTGTGTATGTCCATCTTTACTAGTGAGTCAACGTCTTTGAAGCTGATTTTTCTAATTGACACATCTACCTGTAGTATATGAAATTTTCTGTTTGTTCCACATTCTTTTTAGTAGCTGACCTTTAAAAGTGAGTTCTTCTGGAAGCACCACTATGCTTTTACTTCGTGTTTCTCTAATAACAGTGATGCATTCGAACATCATTTCATGCATTTGAGCCATTTGGATATTTTTCTGGAGATGTGCTTGTTCCAATCTCTTGTCCATTTTTCTCTTTGTGGAGTGTATTGGCTGGTGTTGTGGTGAATATGCGGTGGTGGTGGGGATCAGGACTTGGGAGAGAGACCTAAGGTGAGTAAAATGTGATTTCCGATCTCAAAGGTGTCAGACTTGGGGGTGGGGACAAGTCTTGTTACAATAATAAGAGCAGAATCAAAGTGTCTTCTGAGAATAGCATGAGACAAATAAATGACCTGAACACCAGGAAACAAGATCAGGTCTAGCCTTTCCTGCAAGGCTCAGGAAGCAAGAGAGATTTCTGGAGGAGGGAGAAAGAGAGGAAGTGGAGGTTGTGGGGTGCTGTTTGCTCTGGTGTGGAGGGACTTGGGGAGAATGTGGGGCGCTGCTGACAGGGGCAGGTCTTGGTCTCCCTGTGTCTGTCTCTCTCATTGCTTCCCCTGAGATCTCCAGGGTCCCTGGGGTTCCTCTTTCCCAACCCCGTCTTCTGTCAGTCTGTAGCTTTTCAGGCTGTTCCCCAGCTCCTGGGTGCAGGTAGGGCCCCGGTCAGGGCCTCTAGCTCCCCTTGACTCGGTTCCTTCCTGCAGTTTCAGGGATACAGCCCGCAAAGTTCTCCCATCCCCAAGTCTCACCCAGAGGCCTCGGCTCTTGGGTTCTTAATTCCAACTCACAGTGTCTTCCCAGCACGTCCAACCCCAGGAAACTATAGCCCGGGATGTCTGCAGACTTGGGCTTTACTAGGCTGTATGGCTGTGTTTTCATTCAAGTGAAATTTGCAGAATATAAAATTAACCATTTGACAGTGTGCAAGTTGGTGGCATTTAGTAACTCACAATGTAGGGCCACCATCACCTCTATCCTGAGTCCAGCGTTTCACCACCTCGAAGGTAAACCTCTTTCCCACTGATCTGTCACTGGCAGCCACTCCCCATCCTTCCAGACCCTGGCACCCATCCGTCAGCTTTCTGGCAGTACCGATGTCCCTGACTGAATGCTCAGATAGGTGGAGTCCTCCAAAGCGACCTTTGCTGTGGAATTTCAAGGTTCACCCACATCGTGATCTGTGTATATGTCATTTCTTTTCATGGGTGAATGATGCTCCACTGTTGATACACACTGTGCATCTGTTTGTTGATGGACGCCTGGCCTGTTTCCACTTCTAGGCTGTTGTGCATGCTGCCCGTGTGAACGTTCGTGTATGAATATTTGAGTACCTGCTTTGGTTCTGCTGACCATGTACTCGGAAGTGGAGTGGCTGGGCTATATGATCATTCTGTGTTTAGCACTGAGGAGCCGCTGATCTGCTTTCCACACTGGTGGTGATATTTTCCACACCTATGAAGAAGGTCTCAATTTCTCTGCATACTCACTAAAATGTATTTTTCATTTAAAACTTTATTTTTACAATAATAGCTCTTTTTTGGGGGGTTATATGGGACATTGAACCCAGGGCCTTCACACTGAGCTACATCCTCAGGTGAAATTTTCATTTCGAGACAGGATCTCACTAAGTGGCTCAATTACCCAGGCTGGACTCAAACTTGGGATCTTCCTGCCTCAGCCTCCCCAAGTGCTGGCTGTGTCCAACTGTGACAGCTGTCCTAATGGCCATGAGAGGGCATCTCACTGTGGCTTTGATTCACATTCCTAGGATGATTATGGATGCTGGTTTCTTGTGCTCACCCTAAGCCACTTTTTGGAGAAATGCCTTCAGTCCTCAGCCCATTTAAATGTCATTTATTTTTTGGATTTTGGTTGTTGTGTGGTAAGGGGTTGTACATGTATTCTAGATACATTTCTCATGACTATCTCCTCACATTTTGTAGATCATTTGATTCATTTTGAAATCTCTTGATGCACAAGAGTCTTTAAGTTTGATAAGCTGCAGTTTGGTTTCTTTAGGTTCCCTGTGCTTTGTGTGTGATATTTAAGAATTGATTATCAAATCCAGAGTCCTAAACCATTTCCGTGTTTTACTCTCAGAGTTCTACAGTTTCAGTGCTTGCGCTCAGGTCGTTGACGCATTGTGAGCAGTTTCTGTGAGGTAGGGGCGCACCCTTTTCTTCAGCGTGCAGGTCTCCAGTTGTCCCCGTGGGCCGCAGCGAGCCTTACTCAGACGGCTGTGAGAACCAGCCCCCCTCTTTGAGGTGACTTTTCTAAGTGCGTGTCCCCGAGCAGCTGGGAGTCCTGGGCCCTGCTTCAGGTCTTGCTTTCCTACAGGGAGATGGAAGCATGAGCATTGGAGGGCTCCCCCTCATCTTACCGGTCACCCCTTAGCTGCGCAGACCTGGAATGTGGCCCTGACCATCCCTGTGTGTTTTTCTCGGGCTGAAGACTCTTCTAGTTCATGATTTCCATATTGGTCCCACTGTGGAGGACTGAGCAATCTTGGCCCATGGCCTCCAGGCACCAAGAGTCTCAGACATGATCCCCCCAAATTTCATGGCGTTCAGCAGCCAGGAGCGGTGACTCAGTATTTCAGGATGTAGTCATCAGCCTCGAGCATATTTTAAGGGGAAAATGGAGCCACTGAGTAACTTTTAGCTCCCTGGTTACTGAAGTGACAGCCTTGAGACAGCATATTGATAGTTGCGCAGGGGAGAATGCTCTATTTGCATGGCTAATAATCTCCTACACAGAAAGATGCCCTGAACTAGATGTGCTGACATATGCCTATAATCCCAGCTCTCTGGGAGGCTGAGGCAGGAGGATCATAAGTTTGAGCCCAGCTTGGGCAACTTAGTGACTTAGCAAGGCGCTGTCTCAAAATGAAAAAGAACTGGGCATGTCGTTCAGGGCAAAGGCCCTGGGTTCAAGTCTCAGTACTGCCAACAAAAACCAGTTCTGGTATGCACTAGGAACTGTACATAGCTCATGTGTGCCTTTCTTCCTTTACCGTTAGCCAACAACCAGTGGGGGAGAGAAGGGTAGATTTTGTGGAAACTGCATACTAGAAATTTAGGGATCAGGGTTTTGGTTTTGTTATCCCCAAGTAAAGGTGCAGTTATTGTGTTGATCGTCTTATTTATCTCTTCATTTAGAGAACATCATTCTGGCAGACTTTTACTGCCCAAAGTATTTCAGCTGTTTTTAGAAGCAATCTACAGCCTTCCCACACTGCTGCTAAGACTGAGAATCTTTCTCATGAAGATTAAGAAGGTGACACTGCTCTCTTGTCTTCTAATCACTGACTGTATCAAAGTACAGATGCTTCAGTTTAATGACAAACTGTAAGATTCAGAGGTCTGGGACAAAGTAAACTGGGATTTTAGTTAGTTTGTGTAGCAGGTTGACTAAGGAAGTTTCCTCTTTCCCTTTCTGGAGCCTGGGTGATGTGTGACTTATTTCTTCCAAACCAGGAAAACTATACTAAGGTCTGTATTAGTGTCAAAATTTGAAACCTTCCTGATGCTGAAGTGAACTCATCAGAATGTCTTGGAGACTGGTTAAACATAGACTTTCCAGGGTTCCACTTTCTGAAGTTTAGGTTGGAACCAAGGCATCTATATTTTCAAAACAGCTTTGCACTGAAATTCAGATGTACAGCTAGGTTTGGAGACCTCAAAGTTCTAAAGTTCACTTTTTGAATTCTGCAAGATTATCAAAACTTATTTGAATGTATGATATTTATTCACATCATTTGCTAACTAATAATGTTCTTCCTGCATATCTTTTTCATCTTTGAACTTGCTTGATTGAGGGCAATGGCTATTCTTTATTTATCTTTCTAACCTTGGTAACATCTAGTAGGTATTAAAAAGCCATCACTAAATGAATCCTGAAATACTTTACACCTTTCCTCGGTTTGTTAGGCTCTACACTGACTAGAGCTTGTGGGCTCTCTGTTCCTTGTTTGTGTTTATTCTCTTCTTCCTCTTGCTGTTTCCTCTTAACACTTTTCACTGCGATCCCACACTATGTTTTCTATTGTATAAAACTGTGTGACAGTGCCAGGGCTGTGCTGGTGTGATTGGCTGGTTGGTTATCTCAGCCAAGAAGCATTAAGAAATCTCAGACGGCTGGACTCTCAGCCCTAAACCCTTTCAGCACATTGACAATTCTGCCTCTCTTGCATGCTGAGAATAGGACAAAGTTTACTTCTGTCTCTACCTCAAAAACACTGCCCTTCTGAGACCTCCACTCACTTCCCAGGGGAACAGGCCATTGGAGACTGTGGACTTGCATCCCAGAGTGGCTGCAGTTGCAGAGATAACAGCAGGGAAACAAATGCCACCAAGGCTTTCTCTAAGCCCACAGAAGGGGATTTACATGCAGCAGCTATGGAACAAACCGAAACAGTCACTGACCCCTGCGACTGCCTCTGGATATCCAAGGTGCAGTTACCGCAGGGGCCTCGTGCGTCTCTTGCTGGAGTCTTGCTGACTGCGGAATAATTACAGGGAGCTCAAGTGAAGACTTAGGAAGGTTTGTCACTGGCCCACGGTACCACTGGCTTAATAAAACCCAACACGCTTACAATTAGTATAAGCCAGTTACAAGTAACCTTATGTAAAAACCACATTATTAAAACATCTGTTAGCAAATAAGAAAAGTTTCTGAAATATTAGGGATTCCAAGCACAGGCGTGTGTGCTGAACTTGAAAAGCTTGATCCTAATTATGTGCTGCAGTGAATTAAAATGAATTGGTGTTATTACTGAAGACTCCGATGATCCACCCTGCCTGCTCAACCTTTTACCACCTCGCATTTCATTAGAAATGAACTCTTCAATTAAGATTTGTCTTCCTGTGCTCACCAAATTGAGTTTTCCAGACCTGCAATCCAGTCTCGGGAGCTGCAGCAACATGGCAGGCGGGCACCGGGGCGGGAGGAGAGAGAGTGGGTGGTGCCCAATGTGCCATGGCAGCTGCGTCTAGCGTGACATTTCAGGTTCTTTCAGAGCAATGCAGTCCCTTGTCTAGGTCCCTGACATTGAATAACTTATTCAATAAAATGGTGCAATTTGAAGGAAAGTGAATAAAGATGTTTACACTGGGTGGCAGCCCTCTGAAATAATATTTGCGGCCAAAAATTGAAACGAATCTGTCGTTAACTGTTTCGTAAGAAGAGAAAGAAATAGATAGGAATCAAAATGTTTGAAGATGTATTATTATTCTCAACTTCGATTATCCTCCGGAGTGCTTTCCATGCAGATGAGAAAACACTCAATTTGAAATTCTTCCTAGGAATTAGATGGATTTGCAAATGTTTGACATATTAATAATTTCACAGGTAAATAGAGATATAATTTAAGGCATGATTTAGCATTTCTCAAAAATCAGGAGCAAATGGGTCTGACTTGGTGATCTCCAGCCCAGCGGTACCATTATGTTAAAGGCTCTTCTTCACCCTCGAGGTCTCTAACTTTGATTCATCTGTTTTGCCAAGTTTCTCACAACGTTCAAGACACTGGAGGACAGAGCTGGTTATTTTCGCCAGTTAACATAACCACTTCCTTTTTCCTGGCTCATACTCACTGGAATTATTTTACTGTGTGTGGGGAGATGACTTTTTTGTACCTCTCCCGTTTTGCTTGTATTGTATGTGTTTTTCATTTCACTATTAATTTCTCCATGAGGTCTGTTTCCAGGGTGACAGCTGGGATGGGACAGTGAGCTCCGGGAGGGCAGGTGCTCATGTGTGTGGCCTGCCACTGTGGTTCCAGCGACCTGAGCGCACAGTGACTGCATGAGGGTTGTTCTCACTCAGCTGGTTGACATTTCTTAACTTCTCACACTCTGTCTGTCTGTCTGTCTGTCTCTCTCTCTCTCTCTCTCCCTCTCCCTCCCCCCTCCCTCCTTCCCTCCCTCCCTCGCATTGGGGATCTAACCCAGGGCCTTTGCACTGAGACACAGCCCCAGCCATTTTTTAAATTATTTCATCTTGAGGCAGAGTCTCACTAAGTCACTAACTTGCCCAGGATGGGTGTGAACTTGTGACCTTTCTGCCTCAGCCTCTCGGATGCTGGGCTCATAGTCGTATGCGCCTTGCCTTGCCAGCTGGTCTACCTTCCCCACCGAGGCCCCTGTACTTTGCCTCCTTAGTTACACCCACAGTACAGCTCTCTTCCTCTTCTCTGACCGAGCCAGTCCCACCCATCTGCTTCTGCCTGGTCCTTGTCCTTCCGGTCGTCCACCTGCGGATGCTCTTGGCAGAGTCTGGAGTTAGTGCTCTCATGTCTCTCTTCCATTGTTATCCCAGGGTTCCGTGGTGTTTGCCCTCTTGGAGACGGGGTGAGCACGGAGCTCCTGTGCCTGACACTGGATGGTGTGCTTGGTCCTTCAAGGACCCTGCACTGCACAGGGCCTGTCCTGCACTCTCAGGAGATCCACAAAGGGTTGACAGTCCTCTTCCTTGCTGCTGCGGTGAGCGGTGCAGCTTAGCCTGGATCCCAGGGTCCGCCCTGGCCAGGACTTCAGGGAGACCCTCCGGTGGAAATACAGCAGACGTTCCTCCAGGAGAAGACGCGGTCGCCGCTCCCTTCCTCCTCCCTGTGGATCTCTCGGCAGCCTGTGGAGAAGTTGCCTTCTTCGTATTTGACTCTTTTCTAGCATCTTGTGGCTGAGCCCAGCGTTACTGTCCCTTTCTACCTTTAGTTACCTTATGCTTTCTCTGCTCCTTTCCAGCCACAATATATCATCATTGTTAAAAAAGGCACATTTACAGTTTTGTCTGTAGCCATCCTATGCTTGCAAATAGTTACTGTCTGTTCAAAAAGATTTCATAATTTGTAGTTTTTACTGTCATACTGACCTTTCCTTCACTTAGCTCAAATTATTGAGCTTTTATTGCTGCCTTACTCTTTCACCCACAAATTTCAAAAATGCCTTTTTCTGTCAACTCTTATTTAGGGGGGTTAATGGGAGACTACACGTAAAATGTTGGCACACACACGGTCCTTGAAATGGATGGTCTTGTGTGGAGGCCCTGAGATAATTAGCCAAAGGGAATTGAGAGAATCCAAGTGCTTCTGAGACAGCATAGGGCCACCATGCAAAGAAGGGCAGTGGAAATTGAGTAGACAGCTGATTAAAGACAAAAGCTTATCAGTGGGTCTGTATTTTTAAAGAAAAACATTGGTGAACCCGCTGTTCATTCAATGGTAGTTTCATGTGTGTGTATTGAGTAGCTACTATGTTATTGGCATTGTTGTAGGCACTAGTCATAGAAAGAGGTGAGGGAGGTGATGTTATGGCTTGTATCTAGATGTACCCCCAAAACTTCATGCGCTCATAGTTGGGGCTTTTTGCAGGTGGCTAGATCTAGGCTGTTTGATACTGGGATTAAGGTGTTTGGTACTTGATTGATCCTCTGATTGACCTAGAATAGTTCTCTGTGTGGATAATGGGAAGGCCCACCCTGGATGCTGGTGACACCATCCAAAAGGCTTGTAGCCTGGATGGATGCAGTGAAAGGGAAAGGGAGGCTTGCTGCTGCTGATTCCTGCTCTCTGTTTCCTGCTTGCTCTGCTATGGACTGTTTCCCTGCCAGGCTGTCTTCCCTTAGAGGCAGCTGACTATGGACTGAAACCTTTTTAGACTATGAGTTGGAATAAACTTTTCCTCTAACTCATGGATATTTGTTGTTTTGTCTCAGCAATGGGAAAATAACTGAGATGGGTGGTAACTGACTTGCTCGATGGCCAGTGGGAAGAGGTCATGTAGTGGTAACAGTAGGTCATTAAAATTCAT
This sequence comes from Hydrochoerus hydrochaeris, assembly GCA_004027455.1. Lineage (NCBI taxonomy): Eukaryota > Metazoa > Chordata > Mammalia > Rodentia > Hydrochaeridae > Hydrochoerus > Hydrochoerus hydrochaeris. The sequence goes on along the minus strand of PVLA01008411.1, from coordinate 2,490 downwards.
TGCTTCTGGAGAAACGTGGTAAATTTAGTTTGGCATCTTCTGTGCTCAGGAGACGTGCAGTGTATCTGAGCGGGGATCCCCAGAGGGGGTCAGTGCCTTAATGGAGGGAGTGTGCTTTAGACTGGATGAGCTCACGGAGCCTTGCGTGATGCTGGGTTCACTTCCATAATCCCGAGAGATATCATCTCCTCAATTGTGCTTCTGGAAGGAGCAGCAGGTTCTGTGACTCTCCCAGTCCTTGGCCACACCACCTTTCTTCCACAAATAGAAATCACAAAGGCGGCGTCTCCTTCCCGCAATCCAGGTTAGGAAGGCAATTAAAGTGCTTCATGGCTTAGTTCCTGCCTTTCTGAATGGCTTTGAGGACTGACATCCGAAATGGCCTCCAACCTGGTGGCTCTCTTCTAATTATCTAGAATGAAAAAAAGGGGAGAGGTTTATATTTTTTTGGGGAAAACACTCACTCCTCCTTGAAAGGCACAGGGAGCTGTTGGGGGAAAACAGAGGTGCCACGCTGGAAAAGTTAAAACAACAACGTTTGTCCTTATTAGCAAAACACAAAGTCACCACAGAAAACTCAGATAAAATGGGAAATACAATAAGGATCACCTGTGATTCCATCATGTTGCCATAAAACTCATTAACAATGTTTTTGCCTACCAAACTTTCTTTTCCTGTGGACACACTGATCCATCGCTCACGGCTGTGAGTGTGTAATAAGCACACACATCTGTGATCTTCTTGCTTCTGCTTGTGGTTTGCTATTTCACTTGTTCACACAGTTCACATTACTTTTATTCTTCAAATTAATTTTGGTCCAAAGCACAAGAGTATCTTCCTCATCGTGTTTTTCTCTCCGTCCAGCTATTTGTCTGTCTAGGAAGTGTGCCATTTCAGAACTTTAACTCATAGTGTTGAAAAACTCACAGATATTTGCCACCCCTGAGGGTCCGTCTCTCTCACCGTCCTGCTGTGGAACAAGACCAGAAACGACTCCTACAGCCATGCAGTGTTGCTCCAATGCTGTTATTGCTTGGCCACCAGCCAAAGCTCTGCAACGATGTGGACACACTTGCCACAGACACGGCAGTGCTGTAGCTTGGATGGTCACTCACCTCTGAGAAAGTGCTGCCTGGAGTGATGGACATGTTAGTTCAGGAAAATTTTCCCAGCATGCTGCTGAAGGGGAAAGAGGAGGGTGCTTCTCATTACACGCAGCTGGGTTGTATCACAGGGCTGGGTGCCCCCTCTCCCTATCGCATGCGTGAGTGCACACACACACGTGCACACACTTAGGTTCACATGGATCTGGAGGTTCTCTGCAGGTTCTTTGGAAGCAGATACTAAAGTGGAGATGGGGGTGAGTAATGGTTGATACACTGGGTGAACCTGAGAAGTTTAGAAGTTTATGTAAATGACTCAGCAGGGGGTCAGAGTCCTCAAATTGTAAACATCCTGAGCCTGTGCAGGGGGAGGGTAGGGAGATGATAGGAGTGCTACACCCACCCCAGGGGTTGGTAGCCTGCCTACAGTATAAGGGAAGAGGATGCTTGCTTTCCCTTTTTGCTCTTGTTGCTTTTATATCTTCTGTGGCCATGAATGGTTGTCCTTGTGTCTTGCAGCCAGCTGATTATGAACTGAAACCTCCACAAACTGTGAGCTAAATGAACCTTCCCTTCCTTCATTCTGGGTATCAGGTATTTTGTTTCAGCAGTAAGAGAAAAGTAACCAAAGTAGGATGTAAGATGTTTATTGGGGTTTAACACTTGGGAAAGGGAGAAGGAAGAAGCAGGAAAGGGCAGAGGGAGAAGCTGAACTGAGGCAGGACTGACAAAACCCAACCAGCCACTGGGGAGCTCTGGGTCTGACATTGCCCAGCAGAGGTGTCCCATGGTGCTCAAGTGGCCCAGACTTTTCAGACTCAGCTTGCCCAGTTACTGGACGTGTACTGCCTCAAGCAAGGACCCAGTCCTGGACAGGGTCCACTCTCCCCAAAGCTGGGCAGCGAGTGCTTCTTTGAAGGGGAAATCTGGATGATGTAACCCTTGTCTGCTCCACCGGTCATCTCTTTTGCTCCACTTCTCCACATATTTTGGGGAGCGGCTTCTCCAGATTACATGTGAGTCTTCATCCCTGATGGCAAATTGAGGGAGGAAGGTCAGTGGGGTGGGCTGCAGCCCAGCTGCTCCCAGGGCTATGAGGGATGCTCAGGGTCCCACTCCTCCACTGTTAATCCTCTCACCTTTAGGAAGTAATTCTACTAGTTTCAAAGGCTAAAATGGATCTGAAGTAGACCCCAGGCCATGGACAGATCTGAGGTCTTGGCGACCAGGTCCTTCTTAGGAAGTGGCTGATGTCCCTATTTGGGCAAGGGAGTGCCAAGAAGTGCTTCAGTGAATTACCAGGGCACTCATGATGTCCCTTGTGCTTATTGTGGATAGGAGTTGTGTGTGTGAGTGGGTGTGTGTGGGTGTGTGTGGGTGTGTTTTC